>JAHWFP010023920.1:33369-73211 GCA_023313725.1 Lithobius niger
AGGACCGTCCTATGGGACGCATCCTATAGGACGCAGCTTCATCATCCCACAGGACGGATCTTCATCATCCCACAATACGCATCCTACTCGAATTAGTTCGAAGGATGGCTCTTGCCAGGATGCCCTCTACTACCAAGGATCCTTTGGATGTCCCGGTTGAAGCTTCGCTCCCGGCCACCTCTATCCCAACTTTAGGAGCAGGTAGACGGAGGATCAATCCGTCCTTTCCTCAGACAAGGATGCATCCGCCTCTTCAAGATCCTACTTATTGCGTCCTATCTACTTACAGCCAAAGGATGGCCTTGCCGCTCCCGGTTGTAGCTCCTCTCCCGGCTACCCCTGTTCCATCTTGGGGAACGTTCGGGAACGCACAAGCAAAGGGCCAATGCTTCCTCTTCACACCAGAACTCCGACGATCCTCTGGACCAGCTGTCCTCACAGCCTCTACCGCCTACGTCCGCAGGCGCTTTTCCATCCGCGGGATGGCCTCTTCTAGAGTACACTCTTCTACTACGGACCTTCTAGACCCCCAGTTGAAGCCTCATTCCCAGCTACCTCTGCTCCGTCTTTAGGAGCGGACAGGCAGAGGACCAATCCATCCTCTCCACACGGAACCACCGGTCCTCATGACCAGCTTGCCCTACCATCCTACGTGTCGCAACAAAGTCCGCTGAAAACCAGGTCACGTATAGCCTATCCGGTTGCAGCCAAAGAATGGCTTCTACCAAGGATGTCTTCTTCTATCAAGGACCTTCTGTATCTCCCGGTTGAGGCTCCGCTCCCGGCCATCCCTGTTCCACCCTTAGGAGCGAGTGGACAGAGGACCGATCCGTCCTCTCCCCAAACAAGGATGCTTACCTCTCCACATGGGTTCTGCCGCTATCCTGTCCGTCACTTCTCAACGGTCCATCGACCGTCTCATTCACCATCCGCTGCCTTCCTGGCGCTGCAATCCTCTTTTCCAACAGAAGTAACTAGAGGTGCCTTTCGCAAGAGCCAGCCTGCCTCAGGACGCATTCTTGCATTTCACGGGTGTTTTCATCCGGAGGACCGTCCATCCTACCCAATGAACGTGCGATCCAAGGACATCCGCACTCTCCTTCGTTCCCTTTTCTACCTTCCCAGGAATCATCTCTCTATCATCAGCATATGCTATACACGCCATCTCTCATCCTCCATCATCACTGCGACTTTCGAAGACGTCGTCCTAAGCTTCAACTTGTATTTTAACTTGCGTTTCAACACTCACTCATCCCGCAGCACATCCTACACGACAACCATTATTCCGGCAGTCGGATTAGGATCGGTGCTCGCTACATCCTATACCCTTTAGCCACGACCTGGTCCTTATCTTTCTAAACGCTGCACTTTGTGCTTTCTTTTACGCAGGTCTGCACCAAGCTTCCCTTTTTACATTTTCTATCTGCATAGGAACCTACTGTCGTCTGACTTACCCTGCTTTATTTCAGCATGGTCCTCTGGATCATGCCTGGATCCATTTTTATTCTTCTGGGCACTCCGTTCCGCTATTATCATCCTTGCTTTAACAAAAAAGGGACCGCCGTCCCGCGGATGAACGTTACCTTCATTCCTACTTCGGTGGTGGCCGTCCCGTTCCCTTCCGCATACCGCCGTCCAGCGGCTGAACGTTACCTTCATTCCTTCTCCAGTGGTAATCATCCCTGAGATTTCTTTATTTTGTTATGAATAGTTCCTCTTTGCCCGTCACAAGTTCATCTTACTCTGCGGCCATCCCTTCGGGATCTGTCCCATCCTCCATTCCCCTTCCGGGGTCACTCAACACTTCGTACTACGCTTGCCGCCGTTCCCCTTGGTGCTTGTCCGGGGCAGCTCGTGTCATCATTATATCTGAGCTACACGCAGATCAGTTTGGATGAGCACTGTTCTTCATCCTCGGCCCCCTTCCGCACTACGCTTCTGCGCAGCCTCCTTGAATTGGGCTGTGTCACCGCCTACTATCAGCTTTTGCCTTCCTTCCCTCCGGCATTGCATGTTGTTGCTTAAAGCCAAAGGATATCCTATCCCTCCGCGCTGTCACCATCTGCGCATCTTACTGCGCAACCATCTTCTCTAATTTGTACTCTGACACTGCAGTCCGCTTGTCTTTCTTCGGCCTTCGACCTATGCAGCAGTGCTAATCACTGCTCCCTTACAGGTCCAATTCCCGCGTTTCTACGTTCCTACGTCCCCACGTCCCTACGTTCCTTCCTTCCTACGTCCCCTCAACTTTGAAATGTTTGGGAGGTTCCTTTGCGACGCTTTCTTGCGGCCATTTTTGGCCTTGGCTGGTTGTGTGTGTCCCTCACACGTCCATCCCGGCCTGTAACGGCGGACGCTACGACTGCTTAGGTGCTTGTAACGCCCCTGGTTTCCCTGATGTACATGGAGTTTCAGTCTAAGGTTCTACGGTGTTTACGACGACTTTTACGGCATAAGCACAACTTTTGGGCCACAGTCCCAGCATGGGGGATGGAGCGCCGGTCCTAATTAAAGGGGCCTAACCTTAATACTGTTGATAATCACTGCCACCAACGGTGGATTTAACTTTTTAACTGGCTAAAATTAAATGATGGGCTACATATTTATATTTTACACTAAAAGACAATCAATCTAGCAAACGACTGAAGCTTAAAACTCGTGGTTTTATTTATGCAACAGAATGAAAAAGACACTTTACATTATAGCTTGCTTCTAAAAGCTTTTGAATTAAGTTAATTAAAAAGCATCAAGTTTGAATATATACTTAGTAATTCACAAGAATTCAGACAAACAACGCTTGTGTTTGAATAAAGTTACATTTTCATATTAGAAAAAGTAATTCTAGGTGCTCCCGGAGACACCCGCAAGACTACAACGCCGCAACTGATTAAAGTCCATCTGACAGTATGTTTCGTACACGATCAACCGTCCACAGTTATGTTTCTAAGTTTTCCAAGTACTAAAGATCAACCTCCGTTAGTTCCCGCAGAAACTGTTCTAAGAAATAAAAAGCCCGGCAATTTTATACTTGGGCATCAGTATGTTTCCTTTGACTTCCACAAAGATCAAACCGTCAGTTAGTTTAAGTTAAAAATCCATTTAAAATAAACTGGAAAAGTTGGTTTTTAGTAAGAGAACCACTCTGACGTTATGGGGTGAGAGAACCTAATATGCCGCTTAAGGCGTCACCACCATAATTATCTACAAGCTAGAAGTTAAGTTTACATTTAAACTATGAATTTAGAATATGGGGGTCCTAAACTAAACTTTTAAAAGCTAAACTACAACATACGAACCACTACCATTCTGCCCGGCATGGCATCCCACGGACATGGCGTCTCCACTCCTGACTGGCGTGACCCTTCTAGCTTGAGACATCTGTGAGCTGTGCTGTGGGTGCTTGGGGGTGGGGGGTTTTTATGCTGGGGACCGGAAGTTGGCGCGGACGGGCAGGAGAGCTGCGGGGGTCGGTTTGGCTGAGGGCCTTGAGAACAATGGAAAGTGAGAGGAGAAGTCGGTTGAACAAAGGGACTGGGTGCAGAGCCGTTTGAAGGAGTAAGGACATGTAAAGATGGGCCTGTTTTGAGTTTTACTCAATTGAACTTTGGGAAATAGGCCTTTACTTTGAAATATTGACAATGGAATAAATATTTACATGTTTGCAACGTGAGTAGGCTCTGGTTAAAACTCAATACATGAGTTTGGGTAATGCATAAAGGATTACTATTAAATTTAATAAGCTTTAACTGAAAACTACAGTGTTATACACCACAACTAGTTTTGGCTGGGGGGGGGTGGGGTTAGGAATTGTAATTTTATGCACAGTTTGACTTTCGGATGGCTTTGGAACAGATCTTTTGGTTTTGATAGTAAAGCAAGCTAGCAGTAGCATTTGGATGGGTCCAGTCGGGTTTTAGAGGAGAACTAAAACATATATACACTAAAATTTGTGTCCAGTAGAATGCCGATGTCGAATTACGTTGGACATATGGTAGCGTTTCTGGGGGTAAAAAGATTATTATAAAGTATAAATGCGGTTAAATAAACTAGCTGTTAAATGCTATAACGCAATTAAGTTAATTTGGAAATTAAACTTTAAAGTTGAAAGACAAAATCGATCGTTGTGGAAATTTTTCATAAGGATTGCAGCCGACAAACACAATAAAAAATATCACACTGGAAATTGTCGGCTGTACATGTATGTGAGGTTAAGTACCTTCGTAACGAAAGCCCTAAAATTTGGAGTAAATTTGCCTAAAAATTGGAGTAATAAAATCAAAATACACAAATACAAGTTTACAATAACGGCGGCCATGATGAAGGAGCGCTGCGGTTGTTTTGGGAGGATTTTCAAATGTAGATTTGAGGATCTTCTAGTTGGAAAGTCCGGATTTGGGCTTCCCCAAGAGGTTTGTATTAGGACAGGCTATTAAATGTTAAAAAGTTTGACCGATTTAGTCCATTATTGAGAAAACGGCGAGATTTGCCACATCGAGACATTTGGGCGCTCCAAGAAAAAAAAATTCGCAAGTTTGGCAAAACGAACGTTTTTCGGCGGTCCATGTTTACAGGCCTACGCATTCCTCATTACCACCAGCGCATCCCAACCTGTGCTTCTTTACTCACAATAATTTCGTTTTTAACCACGTTCCTCGCATCCTCCGTCATCCCCCCTGCCAGACCTTGGCCTGGTGGCAGGGAAAAGGGGGGGGGGGACGCTTGCACCCCTGTGGATCGCCGGCGTCTTGTCAGCTGCTACAAACACCGGTCTACCCCTCTCCAGAAAAGCCTATTCCAACCTCGGACCGACGCTTTGATCCCTCCAAGACTTCCATTCACATCCTCTGTTCCCATAACGTCCCGTCCTACAGCAACACGACCTGCTGTTTTTTGTGACGAGCAAACGGCGTCCACCACATCCCACTTACCTTTGGGTCATTTTCTAAACCTCGGGGCGTCGTTCCTAACGCACTAGACAATTTTTGCTACGCAAGTAACAGGACGGCCTTCCGTTTTCTGCCTGCCTTATGTCCACAGAGACTCTCCTTCGTGCTGCCAACGATACGTACCCCCATGAGCTCGAACTGATAAGCCGTCTTTATCATTCCCTTCGTGTGAACTATGCTTTGCTCCGTGCACGTAACGCCCGAGTTTCGTCAACTCCTGCATCCTCACTTTGGAGGGCCTACTACTGTGCCCATTCCTACGCTCGACGTTTAAGACCTGCCCTGTCTTCTGCCACAATCCATTCACCGCTTCGTCCTCTTTCTACGGACATACCTTCCTCGCTGTCCCTAGCTACGCACCCGTTTCTGTACGTCCACCTCACCAATCTCTCCATCCGCTTCCTGTTCACCACTTCAAGATCCTTCATCCAAGGCCACAGGCGTAGCACTAGCTTTCCGTGTCCTTCTTTAAACGACATTCCCGTCTGTCTCGTGCTTCTCCACATAACGATCTTCGGCGAGGATTTCGCTTCATCCGCCTCCCATGTGGGACGATACAATCGCGGTCCTCGCCTCCCTATGAGGACCTTATCCTCACAAATTCGGCTTTACCAAACACCCCCCCAAAATTCTTCCCCTCCTCGCCGCACTAGCAAGCGCCAAAGGAGGGAACCTGAGATGGTTGGGCCTGGTGCCCAGTTACCAGACCTTAGTAAGAGTCGGGACCAAGTTCCGAAGTTCCTGGTGGTGACAGGCGAGGGCCGAGATGTTACGCAACTCGGTCCATTCGCTGTACACAAAGCTTTGAAAGGGATCTGTGGTTCTGATCCAAAGAGTGTCTCTAGGCTCCGTGCTGGGGGATAACTTGTGGAGGTTGCAGACGATGGTCAGGCGAAGAGGCTTTTGAAAGCGAGTGCACTGGGGTCATGCCCAGTGCATGTCGAGCCGCATCGTACTTTGAACAGCAGCAAGGGGATCGTGACATGCTTCGATTTGAGGGGTCTCAGTGATGATGTCATCCTGGGCGAACTCAATTCACAGGGTGTTACGGCTGTGAGGCGTTTGACACGGAAAGGCGAGAATAGTGGCCAGCCAACTGACACCTTTTTCCTGACCTTTGATACGCCAGTTGCACCGCAGCACATTACTGCCGGTTACCTGCGCTTGAAGGTCAGGAGTTACGTTCCGAATCCGATGCGGTGTTTCCGCTGTCAACGCTTCGGCCATACCAGCGGCTCATGTAAAGGTAGGCCTACCTGTGTTTCCTGTGCTCAGGCAACCCATGAAGGCGCTGACTGTGCTGTCCCGGAGCAGTGCGTCAACTGCGGTGGTCAGCACCAAGCCTCTTCACGGGACTGTCGTGTTTATGTTGAGGGACGTCGAGTGCAGGAACTAAAGGTGAAGGACGGGCTTTCCTACTCGGAGGCCCGAAAGAGAGCCAAACTATCGGCGCCGGCTATGACACGTTCTTTTGCGCAGGTGTGCAGTGCGCCATTGCCTGGCCCAGTTAGTGAGTCTGCTGGTTTGGCAGATTTACGCGCTGAGCTCAGGTCTTTAACGACGACGGTGGGCAAGCTTATAACTTTGTTGACTCTGCAACATCCATCTCTGCAGGGTCTTTTGGGTCCTTCGGACCCGGTTGCTGCCTTGCCGTCTACATCTGCCCAGCCTGCAAATGCTTCTGCTCCTGCTGTTTCTGCTCCTGCTGCTGTTTCTGCTGCTGCATCTGTTCCCAGGCAGGTTAAAGCTTCGGCTAAGCCTCCACCTGCCCGGAGTGAACCACAGAAAACGTTGAAGAAGAAGGCTCCTGCTGGTAAAGCCTCAACACCACCCGTGAGGACGTCGCCACCAGGAGAGAAGGTGAAACGGTCGTTTAACGGCCAGCGTGCTGAGGGGTCCGTTGTGTCCCCTCAACATCCTGATGATACTTTGCCCATGGAGCAGGGAGAGATTTCCTGTTCCAATTCTCCGGAACTTTTTCCTCCTTCCGAGGACAACTTCGTTCTGAACCTCACTCCATCTTTTGATTCGGGTGAGGATTCGGATGTTTTCTGATCGCCCAGAGGAGGAGTTGAGGAAAATGATTCAATCTTCAGCCCGCCCTAATGCCTGCGCATGCCATCGTTCAGTGGAACTGCCAAAGTTATCGGACCCATGCCGAAGAGCTGCGACTGCTTTTGTCGCATTGGCGACCTCTGTGCTGCTGTCTACAGGAAACCTGCTTTAAGGCGTCAGATATCCGGTTGTTCGAGGTTATTCTGTGTACCGTCTGGATGCTGACCCTGTGCCACGTGCGCATGGTGGTGTTGCAGTGCTGGTTCAACGCTCTCAGCCGCATGCCAGTGTGCCTCTGCACACTAGGCTTCAGGCGGTAGCAGTTAGTTTCTTTCCACTTCGATATTACTGTCTGTTCGCTTTATTTGCCACCAGATGAGGTCTTTGGGGTTGGTGACCTGGAGGATCTGGTCCACCAGCTTCCTGCCCCTTTTCTGTTGCTGGGCGACTTTAACAGCCGCCATGTCCAGTGGGGGGGACCTCATACAGACAACAAAGGGAGGATCCTTGACGAGTAGATGCAGAGGGGGTCTGTTTGCATCCTGAACGATGGAGCCATGACACACTGTAACCCGGCCACGGGCAATTGGTCAGCGGTGGACTTAGCCTTTTGCTCGCTGGCCATCCCAGTTCACTTCACTTGGGGTGTCACTGCCGATCTGCATGGAAGCGATCACCTCCCCATTGTGTTGTCCACAACACAAGGGGGTTCTGTGGCTTCCAGGCCAGCCCGGTGGGCGCTTAAACGTGCTGAATGGTCAGCTTTTGCTGAGGCTGCTGTATTTCAGCGTGCGGTTGAGGACTTTTCTGATGTGGATGAACTTTCCACTCATTTCGCTGACGTGGTCCTTGCTGCTGCTCATGCTACTATCCCGCGTACGTCCACTCAGCCGCGGCGGGTTCCTGTTCCGTGGTGGACACCTGCTTGCGGGCAGGCCATTCAGGCCCGCCGGCGAGCGTTGCGTGCATTTACAGTCAGCCCAACTGCTAACAACTTTGTAGCCTTTAAGCGCTGTCGTGCCCGTGCCAGGTTTGTCATCCGTGAGGCTAGACGTGCTTCGTTGGCAGTTTATGTTTCGTCAATCACGCGCTCCAAGCCTTCTCAGCAGGTGTGGCGGAAGGTGCGCCAGATCTCGGGGAAGACCGTGCCTTCCCCGGTTTCACAGCTGAAGGTGACGAATACCGTGATCTCTTCTGTGCCGGATATCGCCGACTGTCTTGCGTCTGCGTTTGCGCAGGTCTCGAGTGATAACCATTATGATCCTGGTTTCCTCAGAATAAAGCGTAGTGAAGAGGCTCACCCTCTATACTTTCGCTCCGACGGGCTAGAGGAGTACAATTTACCGTTCACCAGGCAGGAATTTGTGTCAGCTTTGTCCAAGTCGCATGGCTCCGCCCCAGGGCCTGATGATGTTCACTATCAGCTGTTGAAACATCTGCCTCTTGCCTCCCAGCAGTTCTTGCTGGAGATGTTCAACCGTGTGTGGGCAGAAGGCTCTGTTCCGGCAGCGTGGAGGACAGCAGTGGTCATCCCGATTGTGAAACCGGGCAAAGACCCTACTGCTCCTTCCAGTTATCGCCCAATCGCTCTGACTAGCTGTGTCTGTAAACTTATGGAACGGATGGTCGGTGAGAGGTTCGTCTGGGTGCTGGAATCACGGGGATTCTTATCTGCGTCCCAGTGCGGCTTTCGAAGGTTTCGGTCAACCATCGATCATCTGGTTGCCCTTGAATCGGATGTGAGGGAGGCTTTTCGCCTGCGTCAACATCTGGTTCAGGTTTTCTTTGACTTGGAGAAGGCGTATGATACGACGTGGCGTTATGGGATTCTCCGTAATCTCTATAACTATGGCTTGAGGGGACAGATGCCACTGTTGCTTTCTGCTTACCTCTCAGGCCGTTCTTTTCGCGTTCGTGTCGGGGCGACTCTTTCCCGCCCGTTTGTCTTGGAGAATGGTGTGCCTCAAGGAGGTGTTCTTAGTGTCATCTTGTTTGCTATAGGGATCAACCCCTTGCTCAGCAAGCTGCTGTTCCCCAGTCATTGTTTGTCGATGACTTCGGCCTGCGCTTTCGGGCAGCTCGCATGCAGACCTGCGAGCGGCAGCTACAGCTGGCAATTAACAAAGTCCAGACCTGGGCGGTAAGTAATGGTTTCCGGTTTTCTCCGGACAAGACTGTGTGCATCCACTTTTGCTGCCAACGAACACTGCACCCGGATCCTTGCCTGTACTTGGGACAGGCACAAATTCCTGTTGTCCCACAGGCACGTTTCCTGGGTCTGGTGTTCGATTCCAGGTTGTCTTGGCTTCCACACTTACGTCAGCTTAAAGACAAGGCTTTGCGGGCGCTTAACATCTTGCGGGTCCTGTCGGGCACTTCATGGGGTGCCGACCGCGCTGCCATGTTGCGCCTCTACCGAGCCCTTGTCCGCAGCAAACTTGATTATGCGTGTATGGTCTATGATTCGGCTAGTGACTCCACTCTCCAGATGTTGGACACTGTGCATCACAGTGGCCTGCGTGTGGCGACTGGGGCATTTCGAACTTCTCCAGTGGTCAGCCTCTATGCTGAGGCCTCGGAGCCACCTTTGGCCATTCGTCGGCGACAGCTTGCCATTCAGTGTGCTGTGCGTTTGCGTGCTGTGCAATTCAGTCCTGCTTGGTCCATGGTTTTTGGGCCAGACTTGCGAGTCGGTAGACGCAGGGTGGGTAAGGGTAATTTCCGCGATAGGTTCCAGCAGTCCTGTCGGGAGATAGCCTTTGAAATGCCCTGCGTCTTGAGGCTTGGGAGAATGCCAGTTGCCCCTTGGCTTCTCCCAGGTGGCAGTTTCGTTTTTGCTCTGGCGTCCCTCCCGAAGGGTTCCACTCTACCAGCAAGATACTTACAGGAGTACGGGTACTCAGTACGCCGGTTATCAGCGCCTGTTTACTGATGGGTCGAAGTCGGACGTTGGCGTGGCGTGTGCTTGTGTGTGTAAGGGAGTAACGGTTGCCCATCGCCTTCCACCAGGCTATTCTGTGTTCTCTGCAGAGCGTTTGGCTCTTGGTTTGGCGGTGGAATGGATCCTTGACCTTCAGGGCACGCATTTCATTATCTTTAGTGATTACATGAGTGCCCTGGAGTCCTTGGCGAATTACAATCCTCGGAACCCCTTGACACAACGTGTCCAAGCTTTGCTTTCCCGCTTGCCTGGCCAGCGGAAAACCGTGCTTTTCTGCTGGATCCCGGGCCATGTTGGGATAGCAGGGAATGAACAAGCTGATTCTGCTGCGAAAGGGGCCCTTTCTGACCCTCTCGGTAGGGACCTCGGCCTTGTTCCCTCAGATGCCTTTCCAACTCTGCGTCTGAGGTTGCACGCTTTTTGGCAGACCTTGTGGGACAGACAGGACGGTAATAAATTACGGGCCATTAAAGGCACTGTCGAGGAGTGGCACTCGGCGTGTCGCCACAGTCGCCGTGAGGAGGTTGTGTTGGCCCGTTTGCGAATTGGTCACACCCGACTTACTCACTGTTTCGTTTTGCGGGGGGGTTGACCCTCCTGAATGTTATTGGTGTCGACGGCCACTTACGGTCCGGCACTTACTTGTTGATTGTCGCCATCTTGATGGTGTTCGTCGTCGTTTCCATCTTCCGCATGACATTGCGCGTCAGTTGGGCGATAAGTCTGTCCTCCTGTCCGGTGTTTTTCAATTTTTGCAGGAGGTACAGATGTATGACAAGATTTAGATAAGGGGTTTGAATAACATCTCTGTAATGTGTGGTGCAGTGGCAACCCGGACCACTGCACTGTGACTGAGGTTGGCGCTAATGACCAAGTTGTCGACGCGCCATTAAGCCTCAATCCCCCCCCTTTACCAAACCATGCCTTCACTCTTTTACAGAGTATCTAGCATCCAACAACCAGCATCACTTTTTCCTCTGGAAAATCATTCTTTTCGATCCTCATCCTACACCAACCAGCTGCCTTCTTCTTGTTTCAACTTCGAAACTGTGTTGTACATTTCCAGTTTACCACGGTCCGCCCTGCGGACGGCGTCCACCCATCACATCCGCTATGAGTTTGCCGCATCATGCGCTCGCCATACACATTCTTACTTTCCACGATCCATCCTCCGGACGGTGTCCACTCTTCACGTCTTCTGATCATAAGGACACTCAACATCCGCCTGTCCACTTCACACACCTTCCGGAGCCCATCCTACGGACGGTGTCCGCTCCTCAAGTTTACTAAGGAACTTACGACGACACGCACCATCCGTGTGTCTGCTTCACACTTGGGAGCACCATCATTCCCAACAAGGTAGGTGTTTTCGGAATTTTATCTGATTTCCTATCTTGTACCCCACGGTGTTAAGACCCCTGCTTGCGGTTCCTTCTTCTGCTTCTGTTAACCTTTATTAAATTGTAACGATTTACCGCACTGCCTGACCTCACTTAGAATGTAACCTTTCCGAATCAGCGGATGGTTCCTCAGCCAGCATATAGTTTCGCATCTTAGTGAAATTGGTCTCGGACTCGGGGTTGTCTTCGCCAGGAACTAGTTCCGGGGATGCTGGCGTGTACATGAGGGGAAACCTAGCCCTCCTCCAAGGCGACAAAGTCCGCTACAAAAAACAGGTAATTTATATTCTCGTCGGCTATAAAAAGACTAAAATTGCAGGCCTTGCACCTGCTTAATTTTAGTTTTTATTGCCTTACCAAAAATATACATTGCCTTAAGTCCCACCCAGGCCTCCCCTCCATGGTCTAGGTTCCGGTTGAGGAGAATTAATGCCATCGGACGGCTGCGCCGAGTATATATAGCCAGCCCAATCCTGTGCATGCGCAGTAGTAAAAGCCCGGCCTGCAATTTTAGTCTTTTTTATAGCCGACGAAATATTCATTACCTGGTTTTTATAGCGGACTTTGTTGCCTTGGAGGAGGGCTAGGTTCACTTTCCCCTCATGTACAAGGCAGCATCCTCCAGCCCATTCCCATATTTAAAGGGGAGCAAATCGCGGACCAATTTGTAGACAACTGGCCGACCTGAGACTTGACTTTATCGCAAGCAAATGCGTGCTTCTTACTATCTGCAAAATACTTCCCTTTAGTATTAGCTTAAATCGCTTTTAATGCTCTCAAATTGCCCAAATTTAAACACCATTTAAATGTAAACAAGCGTGCTTGGCTTTCCCACCAGATGGCTCTACTCGTGCTACCCTCGTAGCTAGAGCCGCCATATTGCCCACTATCGCTTTGGGCATCAATTCAGTAAGTTGATGTTTTGCTCCGTCGGTTTTTTTTTTTTCTCAGAAAACGTTAGCCGGTATGAGTGGTAAGGCTGACGACTTTAGTTTAGAAAAGGTTGTGTCTTGCACTCATTTAAAAACACCTGGGGACCAACATTTAGCCTGTAGGAAGTGTAGGAATTGCGATTTTCTGCGTAACCTGTGTAGCATCTGAAGCTCAATCCAGCGGCCATTCGGAAGATTTGTCGGACTTGGAAGAAATCCGACCAAAAGGCGTTGCAGCGTAGTCGTCGGTTTTGTGGAAAAGAAAAAAAAGAAACTACCTAAAGATTCATTGGATAGAAGGATTACTGAAGTCTTTGGGGAAGATCCTTGTGCAACACTAAACGTGGACACGATGGTTGTCTCGAGCGCCAGCGACGAAGACGACAAAGCCGACGGACAGATTAACCCTAATCTACGGGACAGCCCCAAGGACAGTGTTTCGTCGGCAATAATCCCAACCGATCAAACTATGGATTTTAAAACGATGTTCGCTGATTTCCAAGAGAGCATGGCATCACAACTCCATTCTCTCCAAAGTTCGATTCCGTTGATAATCGAGACAAAATTGGCGGATCGTGAATGTGTTGGCGTTAGTCCATATGTGACGGAACCCGAGCATAAAGGACATCCACCCCGATCAAGTGATCTGGACGAGGCGGGTTTTCGGGAGCGGCGCGAACTGTTAACCGTAAGTAAATCTGTGCGTTCACATAAAAAAATGAGGCATTCAGTAAACAAGACGAGGGCCTTCGGCAAAAAGCATAGTAGTTCTGAGTCTCCAAGCCGTAATGGGAGTTCTCCCCGGCGCCAATCTTCCCGGAAATTGGTGGTCGGACAGGAGTCGGCTCGGCTGCAGGTGTCTACGGACGTGCAGGCCGGAATGGAGCGGAGTAGTTGCCAGTTACCAAGGTCGCCATGGCGCCGGGGTGTGGTTGATGAAGGGAACTTGAATGCAAGATGTGTGCGTTGGTCGTCGATGGGCGATGACGGACGTTACAGTCGGATTCGGTCCCGTTCGAGATCGCCAAGGAGTGTCGATGAGCGGCGACGATCGTTGATGGGTGTAAAACGTCTATCCAAGATGGCGGCGGATGAAAAGTGGCTACGAATGGTAACGAGTGACGGAGATGATCGTCTTTCTGTACAACGACGTTTTGTGAAACGTGCAAGACGCCAATTTAATGATTTAGAGGATTCGGGTGACGATCGTTTGAATTATGTCAATATTGACGAAATTAGTGTTAGTGCCAGTGTTTCCTCGCAAAGCTCCGATTTCCAGCATAGGAATTCCAATCCTAATACATCATTTAAGGAGTGGCTTGAATTGAATGCTGACCGGAATTTGCGCTCTCCTCCCCTAAAAAAGCAAAAAATTAAGGGTACAGCACATGAAGATGAACGAATGTCTGAGGATATTTATAATGGAGTCAGTTTACGGCATCTATTTTCCATTATTTGCCATCTCCTTTTTGTAAGGCTCGCCCTGTGACAGTAGTTAATTCTGCGGATCCTCCGCGTCATACTTTTGCAAATATGGGTGATTTTAGGCCTGACCCTTAATAATTTGCCACAATCAGAAGTGGTTTTTAGGCAGCTACTTGACCTGGAAGGTATGACTAGGAAAGACGAAGAGCCTTTGTCAGTAGAAGGTCCATTGCCGCCTCATGACAGGAAGAAACATAATTTTTTCTTCAAGTATGCGGGGACTGGAGCACCGGGCCGTAGCTGCTATAAGACTTATCCATCAGCGGAATATCTTACGGAGTGTTGTGTGTTGGAGTTGGATTCGAGTCTGACGAATCCTCAGTTTATCAAAATCCCTATCAGGCAGTTTGAGGACAACGAAAGCTTGGTGAGGTGGAGTTTGCGAGCTGGTTCGCCTGCGGATCTTGCTTATTCGGCGTCAACGGCGGCGGTGAGAGCTTTTTTTGGCAGAGCCACCAGAATCTCGGTCTAATTCAGTTTTGGAAGATTGTTTGCAGCACATGAAGAGAGCCTCATCTTTTCAACAAGATTCTTTCAACTGGGGAATTCGGGCTGTTTTGAACATGATTTATCACAGGCGTGATGCTTACCTAGAGTCAGCAGTTAGTTGGACGTGGAAGGGATTTAGTTGGACGTTTGAGTTTGCTTCTAATCCATAGGTCGTCGGATCTATTCAACAGTCAATTGTTGGAGTTGGCCCCAGAGCTTCAAGGAAAAAAGAAGCCACTAGTGCCAAAACAAGGTCGTTTTCAGTCTAGATATGCTGCAGGATCATTTAGACAAGGGAGGTTTGAGAGTGCATCGGCGGTTCGTTGGAACAAGCAATCAGAATTAAAAAATAAAGGTCAAAATAGGAAGTTTTCAACAGAACCATACTACAATGCGGCACGGTCTAGCCAAGATGTACCTCCAAGCTCCTTTCGCGGGCGCGGAAACCAAGCTTTTCGGAAAGGAAAAGCAAATTTTCGGGGCCGGAGTCGCAGAACCGGCAATCCACGTACATGACTTTGCAGGGTTCAAGCTTGCCCCCATTCATCGGCAGGTAGGGGGCAGGCTACGGCACCATGTCGCGGCTTGGTCAAAAATCACGACGGACCCTTGTATACTATCGATTGTAGAAAACGGCTACGTCCCGCATTTCGCATCATACCCGACATTGTCCCACATCCCCCCCAGTTGGGTATTGGACGCTGTCAAGGCTCAGGCATTGGAAAGCGAGGTCGTCAAACTTTTGGACAAAGGGGCAATTCGAAAGTCCCCCATGGACACCCCCGGTTTCTACAGTCCGGTAAGGGTCATTCCCGTGAAAAGCGGGGGAACACTTCTCATCTTCAATTTACGCAAATTGAACAGTTTTCTAATCAAACAGCATTTCAAGATGGAAACTTTGACTGTCATTCGCGAGTCGCTTCAACCTCAAGAATTCACAGTATCAGTGGATCTCGAAGATGCATACCTACACGTCCCGCTTCACCCGAAAGTTTTCCAAATCTTCCATTTCATTTCAAACGGTGTAGTGTACCATTTCGAAGTTCTGCCCTTTGGCCTCAGCACCGCTCCTCAGGTTTTCACGGCGGTGCTACGACCGGTAGTGGCGCATCTACACGAGAACAATGTGCGAGTTCACGCCTACCTAGACGATTGGTTGCTCCGCAGCTATCAGGGATTGTTGATCGATCTTCAAAGAAGTCTGAAGCTGTTTCAAGAATTAGGTCTGGGGGTGAATGTATTGAAATCACGTCTGGTACCATCAAGAACATTCATCTTTCTCGGGGCCGAGCTCGATCTTGTATCATTCCTCGTGAGACCTTCGCCGGACAGGATTGCGAAGGTAGGCAGCATACTGTCGGGGTTGCTTCGGATGTCATCCATTTCAGCAAAGGAACTCGCTTCAGTAATTGGCCTCGTCGACTCTTGCGCGGCTCTGGTGCCCATGGGGGCATGGAGGACAAGGCCAATGCATTGGTTTCGGAAAGAAGAATGGTCGCCGAGAATATCCTGGAACGACACGGTGCCACTTAACAATCTTCCACGTCAGGCTCTTCAATGGTGGATCAACAGCGACAATCTGCGGTCGGGCGTTCCTATCCAGTCACCATCTCCGGATGCGCTGCTGTCATCGACGCATCGTCAACAGGATGGGGAGCACACTTGGAGGGGCAAACAGTGTCCGGCTGTTGGAGGCCGGCCGAGCAACTTCTCCATATAAACGTCCTGGAACTTCGGGCAGCCCGTCTGGCAGTTCGTAACTGGTCAACTCTTCTGGAAGGGAAAGCAGTAGGAGTCATGTCCGACAATACCTCGGCGGTCTCGTATATTCGGAGAGGGATGAACCCACTCCAGGACCCTGATGTCGGAAGCATCCACTCTATTCGACCTTTGTTAAACCCAAAAAACTGTGTTTCTGGTTGCTTTGGCAACGGCGGCTCGACAAAATGAATTGGCAGCCTTGTCACGAGAGGATGGACACATTCGTTTTGCAAGGGGGTGGTCAAGTGTCACAATGACCGTTCCAGCAAGTTTCCAGGCCAAGAATCAGCGGCCGGATGAAGCGCCTAAGCCTATAGTCATCAAAGCACTCGCCCCTGTAGTAGAACCCGGGGGTGGGGAAAAGATGCAGTGCCCTGTTCGGGCACTCAGATGTTATCTGGAGCATACCAAACAACCACAAATTACATCGGCGTCTGTCGAGAGGACTGCTCCACCAACACCCGTTTTTCTCCTGGTCAACAAAGAAAACGGGTGCTTTAGTTCCAAGCCCAGTGCCTTCGGCAAGGCTCGGAGCCTGGATTCGGGAAGTAATTAGAAGGGCATATGATCTTGG
Organism: Lithobius niger; assembly: GCA_023313725.1. Taxonomy (NCBI): domain Eukaryota; kingdom Metazoa; phylum Arthropoda; class Chilopoda; order Lithobiomorpha; family Lithobiidae; genus Lithobius; species Lithobius niger. Next base: position 49,953 of record JAHWFP010023920.1, read on the forward strand.
TCCAAACCGTCTTGATATTCCACCGGAAGTGTGGGCTCATGAGCTGCGTGCGTTGGCAGCCTCATGGGCTTTTGGATCTGGTGTACCTTTGGAAGAGATATTGGCAGCATGTTCCTGGAGACACAAAAATACTTTTATCAGCCACTATTTCCGCGATGTGAGTGGCTCTGGTGGAAGAGATGATATGTTGGAACATGTGGTGGCAGGCAATCGTGTAGGCCGTGCGTAAGGACTGGCATGTCAGCTAGTGGGTGTCAGGCACTCGGGGGGAGTGTGCAGACACATTTGATATTAAGTACAACGTTTTGTTAACGAGTTTAGTTACTAGTGTTTGTTAAGAGTTCAGTTACTCAGTGAGAATAGAATCAGTAAGTAATTTGTACACATTGGGAAGTGTCGTGGGTGGACGTGACAAGAAAGGATGAAACTTTGCACAAAGTAGGTTCCTTAAAGTTAGGAAATTATTCTTTAAGGTATCCTTAAGTGCAGCTGGCTCAAGGTTCTCGGCTTGACCCACCTCCATTTGGACAAAGTCAGCTAATACTAAAGGGAAGTATTTTGCAGATAGTAAGAAACGGAATTTTATAATTCTAAAATTAGTTTTTACTATCCTAAAATACTTACCTTTAGTAAGAACTCACCCACCAGCCCCGCTCTCGCTGAACCCGAGGAAAGGGTGAGCAAAGCGATAGTGGGTAATATGGCGGCTCTAGCTACGAGCCATCTGGTGGGAAAGCCAAGCAAGCTTGTTTAAATTTGGGCAATTTGAGAGCATTAAAAGCTATTTAAGCTAATACTAAAGGTAAGTATTTTAGGATAGTAAAAACTAATTTTAGAATTATAAAATTCCGTTTTCTCCCAGCTGAGGCTTTAACCCAGTGTGCCTACGTTGATAGGGAAAGCTTTCACAGATGTTCGGGAGGCTCCAATGTCCAGCCATGCTGCTCTACAATGACGGCTTTATAATTAATTGCTAACGCTAGAAGAAGAAAAAATACTATTCGAAATCCTGGGTAAAAGAGTTACATTTGCATGTTTACATAATTTGAATTAAGTTAATGACGAGTTGAATTTTCATAACAGTACCAATGGCCGTCATTGCTGTAACGATCCTTAACACGTGGCGTCACTACAAATTTTGATTTTGAGTTTAGAGTTCTCAGTGATGGTTCTGTTAGAGGTGAAACTGACATCGTATACCTGATTTAGTCTACATAGCTAACCTTAGGCTATCACTACTTCTGGTCGTCTACCTGGTTTAGTTTACATCCTGAAAAACATACTGAGCCTTTTACTGTTATAGTATAAAAATTATACTTTCACTTCCTAAGCTTTTCACTATTATTGTATAAAAAATTATACTTTCAACTTCCCCCGCCTAATCGTTTGTCCATCTAAAAAACGATTACCCAAGTTCCTTTTTTTACAAGAACCGTTCAGTTATCCCAACTTAAGTTAGGTTCGGGTATAAGTTATTAAACTACAAAAGCCTTTAAGCTTTGGAACGTGCTTACACCGCAATTAATAAATCGGGACAAATCACACTGATTACAGCACAACATATTTGGTCTTTCTTCCTTTAAAAACACACCGCCCTTTCGTTGTAGTAAAAACTATTAAGTGGATTTCTGCTTTGTCTTATTGGCCTATTAGAAACCACAAAGCAAAGAAAAACTCCTTTTAAACAGGGTACTTAAGTACAACGTTTTATTTTATAAGATCACCTGCCCTTACGTATCAAAAACGTAATAGCTCAAAACCCTATTTTTCTTTTTTTTAAACCTTTGTGTCAAAAACCATAACCGTTTTATTGACCTTAGGATAACTTAAAAACGCTATTAGTGTGCAAACCTGGCTTTTACACCGTGCTGACACTTAAGTAATATACTAATCCTTCATGTTTTAGCGTTATTAAAACCACATGCTTTTGCATGCGTTCCTGTCATTCTAAACAACCGCCTATGCGATTTTTAGTTTTCACACTTAATGTGTTACACGAAGAACTCTTAAGCAAGGGGTTTCTCTGCGAAATACTTTTATAGTTATTTATGTCAGAGACTACACTTAGTATAAAAATACTGTCCTCAATGAACAACGTTTCGCATTATCTAGGTTAAGTTTTGTGTGTACATTTAACGACTTTTGAGTCTTTACTACAACAAATACGGTACTAAAACGTTAGTGTAGTTGGGAAAACAAGAAATCAGACTTGCCGGTAACAAACTACCTCCCCCTTTCTCTATACGTTTTAAGTCAGTTCCTTTAGAAACTAAACGGAGACATCACACGGCAACACTGTTACGATGGCTAAGAATAATTCTTCCGACAGGTAAATGCATATGGGCCATGCTATAAACATGCTTACACGATCGTACGACTAAGAAAAACTTCGATAGCAAACACAGCTCATCGGTCGTAACTAGCCCACTGGAATAAAAATAATTCTTTTTATAAATCATTTTGCTTTTAAACCAGTGTTTTATAAAATTCTTTAAAGAAAAAATGTTTGCATGCGGAAGCTATATCAAGTGAAACTACACCGCCTGTTTTGACCACAATCTTAAAGCCATAATTTTTAGATTTCTCATAAAAACTTACGTAACCGTCATAACTGCTTTTGCTTTTGGCGTTGAGCCTTAAGTGATCGAACGTTTCAGCTTCCCATTTCTTGATCCAGCCTTGTCTCCTTACGATCCATGAACCCCACGAGTACAGTTCGGCAGCTCGAAACACCTCCTCGGTTACACGTTTGTCGCAACAAAACGGACGTCTACGGAAAAATGGCCAGCGTTCGCTTAGTAAACTCATCTGGTGGTCCCATGGAGAAATGCTTACTCTTGGCTTGAATCCGGTCACCATCAGAAATTTGAGTCCGATGCGGCAGAATAACTTGACGGGGATTATGCTGCTGAAGCAAACGATGATCGGCACCCAGGTCCTCTTCTCCCTCGTCAGTTCTGGCCATGGCGTCGAAAAACCACATAGCGATGCTATCAATTGCTGCTCCGTGAAACCACGCTCTGCTACCAATTGTTAGAGATGAAACTGACATTGTATTTTAACGATGCGTGTGCAGGGAGGAATGAAAAAAAGAAATATAAAAATCTTTGTATTAGACACTGATTAAATACAAACTGGGTGAAAACATTACAAAGACTTGTAGCTATTAAAAAGTAGACTAATGAGTATTGGCCCTAACAGAATTAGGTTTAGGGCCTAAATAGGGTTAGCAATGTGGCTGGCCATATTAACAGCCAGACCGGGCAGTTAACTCCCCAATCGGTGGGTGTTGACGAAAGACACCAAAATCCTTCGGAGAAGGCCTCAGGTAGCTTGCAACGATGTCTTGCGTCCATGCCTTGCACGACGTGCGGTCGATGTTGTGCATTGTCTTGCTGAGATTGTCGTCTTCAGGTAACAATAGTCCTTTACGGCCATCAATAGACAACAATCTACTTGAACGCTGGAACAGGTAGTCCATCCATAGATGACATCACTGACAATCTGGTCCCATGGACAAATGCTTAGGCTTAATGGTAAAAGTCAAAACGCAGTACTAACCTAAGTTATAGGGTTGTACAGGTAACTCACTTATGTGAGGATTTTTTTCTCGATTGTGCACTGGTAAAGAATTTTCGGTGCACATTAATATAAAAATAGCTTTGATGGGGAAGTTTTCTAATTCCCCACTATCGTTTCATTGCCTAAAGGTGTTTATTATAGAGTTTCCCTCTCCTGGTAAAACTATAACATAATTCGTATGGAACTAAATATTGTAAACTCAAGCCTAGTGGTTGCGCACAAGTTTTGGCCCCAAAAGAGATGTGGGATATTTTTACGTAGTTTTTCCATTAGGAGTAAACTTTCATTTTCCTGCTGAATTTTTGCAGCTTTACAATTTTCAATTGGACGGTGTTATGCAACAAGGAACCAACCCACACTTTTCTCATTTTCTGTAAAATAAGTTTAAAAACAATTTACTTTAATAAATTCCCAGCAATCTGTATGTTATTTTTAAAGCCTTGTATCATAAAATACAGTTTCTGCGTATCTAGCAACAAAACATTGTCACAAATATTTTTAAAATGTCAACCGCTAATGATAAAAAAAGTGGCTTGGTTCCTTGTTGCAAAAATCAAACTTTGAGGTCACGAATTGACCAACAAAGAACCTGACGTAGAAAAAAACATTTATTTATTAATGATGGTTGCATTAACTATCCGAAACCAATAACCAAGAGAATCTTATTCAAATGGATCCTCTTCTAGACCTAATCTGGATTCCCACTGAATCCAACAATTTCATCAACAATGTCGGAATACTCTGTCAAGCCATTGTAAAAGCTATTTGCATCTGTATTGTTTAGAAGAAATCTACGCCCCGAAACTAAAATCTTAAGTGTATTGTCTTCAAGGACGGATGATAGTCTAGAATTTCTTTCATAATCAAGGTGATTTTGATGTTGCAGTTCTTACCGCCGTAAGAATCAGATCAAAAGATTAAGGTTTTTACGTACATGATTTTGTGCATATTTTTTTTAAAATCAAGAGCCAACTTCTTGGGCACCCATGCCGGCAGTGCCCTCAACCCAAAAGTAACAATAACCCTTTTGTGTTTCCTTTTAGTACACCACTGTTAAACACCTACAGCTGGTATTTATAGAATACTAGGCTTGTGTGTAACGTAAGGAGTGGTAATGTTTTTTTTGTAGATCGAATGTAAGAGTTTCTATGCTCTCACATTCTGTTGTGATTTTCATATTACTGTATTTTTTAGTAGTTTCTGAGCTGCTTCTGACAAGTTAAGCTGCACTTTATGACCATTTTCTACCTTAGTTTTTCAATGGATCAGATTGCAGATCGTCCTTAACAGCTTGCCACCACAAACATTACATGTGTCCTTTTATTAATGTATTGAATTTTAAATTAATTCCGAATAAAAAGACATTTTTGTTGGTGGAAAGAATAACAGTTCACTGTGTTTTGCTCTTTATACAGTACGTGTATTTTCTTAGCGTTAGGCTATACTGTCCAAAGATTTACTATCACTATCTTTCCTACAATAATATATTTAGGAAATGTATTGATATTATTGACTATTATTTGTATGGTTTTAGGATTAAATGGAGCCCGTGCAGGAAGGCTGTAGGCCTCAGAACTATAACTCGCCACCACGTGCTTACTTGACACCATTCTTGACTTGGTTCTGTAATTACGCAATTTCGTGGAGAGTCGCGTAGAATTTCGCAATAGGGAACCAAACCACAAACTTGTGTGGCTTGGTTCTGTATTGCGAAATGCTGTGGCTTGGATCTGTGTTACAAAATCTGAAGTCACCACTTTTGAGAGTTAGTTGGTTTCAACCCCGCCAGATGGCAGCATGTCTTAGATGGGGGTTAAATTTCTTACTATCTGCAAACAGTCAACATGCTAAATTCGTTTAATTTTGCTTTTCCCATGCTCAACCACCCATAAATCTTGAATTTATGAATTTCAACGTCAGTTGCCCTCTTTTCCCGCTAGGCGCGCTACCAGCGCTGGCGCTGCAGCCGCCTGCCTCTTGGAAAAAACCTCATTAGTTTTTGAGCACGCACGAGTTAGGTCGTGCGTTTTTTCCCAACAAAGAAACATGGCCGACCACAATAGTGAGGACGAACTTGCTAGGATCGACGATCAACTGAAGGATGCACGCACCAGAAAACACCTTTAGATCTCCACCCCTTATGCAGGAGATGTAGGATTTGTGATTTTGGTAACGAAAAATGCAATATTTGTGAAGCTCATATCCCAAATTCCGTGAAGCGCATTCTGTGGACGTGGCGACGATCCGATCAGAAACTAGAGCAAGTAAAGAAAAGGCAAAAGAAAGAACATTCTTCTCTTGATCGAAGACTAGCTGAAATGGCCAAGGACCCTCAAGCGCCGATCTTCGTAGAAGAGTTAGTGGTTAGTGCAACCAATTCGTCATCGGAATTTGACGAGTTTCCACTCGGCGCAAAATCTGTTTACCCACAGGGATCGTTGGGGGCTATGGTGACGGCGGCTCGGGACACGGCTAAATTGATTGTTTTTTATCGGACGGCCGATTTGGAGGACAAAGTTGTACAAAAAGTGAGCACTACGGTGCTGTCTCATGTGGACATGAAATTTGGGGAGTTTTGAGGTGAGGTGATGGGATCCATCGCGGGACTAGTGTCAACGGTGAACGCGTTAATAGCCCAGCAAGGACTTTCAAGCAACAGTTTTGGTGCCAGTGCTGCAAAAACTACTCACACAGAGGTTTGTTTGGTTTCGGAGCCGTTTTCGGATGGATCCATTAAGGAATATGGTGACCAAAATGTACTCTTAAACAGCGACTTGTCAGTTCACGTGGAGGGATCGACTGCAATCCTTGTCAAATCTCTACAGGAGTGCGAGACAAAGGGTTCGCCGGCTATCCAAACAAAGGGTTCGCCGGCTATCCAAACAAAGGGTTCGCTGGCGATCCAAACAAAGGGTTCGCCGGCGATCCGGACGAGTGGTTCGCCGGGCAGTGCGCTGCAGAGTAAGCCGAGGCTGCGCGATGGAAAGACGGAGACTAGTTCAAGGGACAGTCCGGCTCGCCACAGTGCCGTTTCGATCTAACGAAAAGAAAAAGGAAAAGGAAAACATTCTAAGAGCACTATACCCACGACAGTTAAAAAGAACAGTGGACAAGTGAGTGGTGTAAAGGCTCAGGACGATCTGTCAGCACCCGAGAAAAGGGCTAGCGGACACGATAAAAGCAAGCCCAAAAAATTGACCAATCCGTCGGCGCCCGAGAAAAGGGTTAGCAGACAGGATAAAAATGTCCCAAAAATTAAGGAAACACGCTCAGCCCCTGAGAAAAAGGAAGGCGAACGTGAGGACGAATGGCACGGGTCAAAAAAGACCCTGCCCGCGCCCGAGAAAAGGGTCAGCGGGAGGGCATGTAGAGTGGATTTAAATGTTGACACGGTGGATCCCATCCTTAACAAGGCGAGCTTTTTTCACGGTTCACCAGTTCGCAGCGATCACGATCGCAGCCCACGTATTACTGAAAACAGTTTGACGGATCGCAGTCCGCACGGCGATCACAGTTCGCACGGCGATCGCGGTTCTCACGACGATCGCAGATCGCAGCTCACATGCAGTTCGTAGTGATCAGGGGCCTCACGAACGCCTAGAAACCCGACGTCAACCTATGTACAGAGAAAAGGATCGCAGTTCGCCTGTTGGCGATTTTTCACCAGGCTTCTCTGGATATCGCCAGACATCCCCGAACCTCCACGGATCAACACTATTCACCGGTTAGAGTCGTTCTCCTGCTGGCCAGGGAGCAGACGCAGGATTTTTACGAGGAAGAAGGGGAAGACGATTATGAGGATGATCAGTTCTACTACCAAGACCACCTTGCTAGGAGTAACTCAGCCGCACGTAAACGGGAATGCGATCGTGGTTCCTATCGCCGGAGGCAAAACGGAAGAAGGTGATGTTCAATGAGGATGACGTTTTCATGGAAGAAAGAAGCTTTGGGGATGAACAACGTGATCAAGAAAAACAATGGCGGGAATCGCGTCCCCCCCCCCCTCCGGAATCGACCGACAACGACGACCCCTTCGAGGAAGGACCTGGACTCATCCATTGGAAACAATTTGCTGGTTTCGTGTTCAAACACCTTAATGAAACCAGGTTTTGCAAGGAAGCGACCCCAGTGGAACTTAATTCGGATGACCAACCACTCGAAACGCTCGCGAATTCGGGGGCAAGCAAGGACCCACCCCTTCACCTTCCTCAGTCGGCGGTTGGATTCCGTCAGTTGCTCAACGCGGAATCCCTCACACGGAAGAGCGGACAGCCAATTTCGATTTCGAAGCCTCTTCCTCCCCACGACCCTGCTATCACAAAATTTTTCTTCAGGTCAACGGGAAAAGGTGTGCTCCATCCAAAAAGCGGTATTCCACCTTCCCTGAGGCGGAGTACTTCCCGGAGAAAATGAACCTTGAGTTGGACTCTACCATCCGGACCCCACAGTTCATCCGCACACCAATGCAACAATTCGACGAGGATGAGGTACTACTGCGTTGCAGCATTCGCGCTAATTCTCATGCGGAACTAGCCTACTCCGCATCTACGGCAGCTCTCAAGAGCCTCGTGACTGAAGTCCCCTCTCTCAGGGAAAATCAGACTGTAAAGGAATGCCTCCACATGATGAAACGTGCCTCGTCGTTTCAACGGGACAGCCTAAACTGGTCGTCGCGGCTCCTTTTAAACTCGATTTTTCGGAAAAGGGATGCGCTACTTAAAAACTGCGTCGAACATCCCCACGGACGTAGCAGGCCAATTAAGGTTGACGCCAATTCACGGGTCGACGGAAGTGTTCGGAGGCAAACTCCTTCAACTAGCCCCACAACTGAAGGAGAAGACCAAACCACCTCACCCGGGACCCTGTGGTGCCAGAGGGAGTCGGATTAGGACCAAGCCTTCAAGCAGGAATTTTCCCAACTACCCGCACTACCCCTAAGATGGTAAGAGGAGGGGGTTTGGGAGGCTAGAGAGGAGAACGGACCTGCAGCCCTTTCGTGACAATCCCGGTCAACAGAGAGGAAGAGGCGCATCCCGAGGAAGAGGGAGGAGAGCCAACAGCAAGCCTTGACACCCACCCCGGGCAGTCTCTCCCCATTCACTGTCAGGTGGGGGGGAGACTGGCGAAACACCTCAGAGACTGGGAGAAGATTACGGACGATGCATTCGTCTTGGAAACAATCAAATTCGGGTACCACCCCCCCCCCCTAATCTCGTCACCAAGGCTCTCTGACAAGGCACCTGGGATGACGTGTCAGGACATCAAGACCCCGGAACTTCGCGTGGAAGTGGGGAAGCTCCTTCAGAAAGGAGCGATCGAGATGTCACCACCGGGTTCCAAAGGCTTCTGGAGTCTGGTGAAGGTCATCCCGAAGAAGGGGTGGGGGAGGACCCAGCTGATTTTCAACCTTCGTCTACTGAATCGCCATATACAAAAAGAGAAATTCAAGATGGAGACAATCGGGAGGATTCGCGAAGCGCTTCGGAGCAAGGAATACACTGTCTCTCTAGACCTAGAAGACGCGTACCTCCACGTCCCGCTACACCCCGCAGTTCGACACCTCTTCAGATTCATGTGCGAAGGAACATCGTTTCAATTTACAACCCTACCATTCGGGTTGTCTACTGCGCCACAAGTATTCACCCGGATTCTCCGTCCACTTCTCGCGACACTCCATCAGGAGATGATAAAAGTACTCGCGTACTTGGACGATTGGCTACTCCGCCACCTATCGCCACACAAACTTATAAACCAGATGAACAGGTGCATACAGTTATTTCGAACTCTCGGACTGGGGATAAACTGGGAAAAGTCGAGAGTTACCCCAAGCCAAGTGTTCGTGTTCCTCAGGGTAGAATTCAACTTGGTAACGTGCAAGGTCCGGCCCTCACAAGAGAGAGTGGAGAAAACAGTAGCCTCCCTTCAGAACCTCCACGCCAGGACGGAGACGTCAGCAAAGGAACTCGCATCGACAATCGGTATGCTAGATTCCAACGCAACTTTGGTGCCTCTGGGCCAGTGGAGAGTGAAGCCCATCCACTGGTTCAGAAAAGAAGAATGGAACCCAAGGAAGTCTTGGAACGACGTGGTACTTCTTCACAACTTTCCAGACATGACATGGTGGATGTCAACGAAAAACCACCAGGCGGGTGTACCTTTGAAGGAAGCAAGTCCGGAGTTGCTCCTCTTCTCGGACGCGTCGTTCACAGGGTGGGGAGCCCATCTGGGAGATTGGACAGAGGCAGGAACTTGGACGACAGCGGAAATCGGACTACACATCAACGTGTTAGAGTTGAGAGCTGTCAGGAACGCAGTTCACTGTTGGAAAGAGGAAATCTCTGGATTGAACATCGGAGTAATGTCCACACTCTAAAACCTTGATGCAAGAAACATCGCTACTGATGCAACTCTGCGAGGACTTCAAGATCACTCTGATACCCAGACACATTCCGGGGACGCTCAATGTATGTTTTGTCAAAACAAAACCGGCAGGCGACAGTGCGGAAAACCAACCAGTGACAGATGGACTCTGGTGGTAAGCGATATTGGCAGTGCGCTCTAGCATATTGCGGACACGAGAGGGAAACGCACACCAGTGGAAAGCCATATTGCATAATTTCGGCAGGCAGAAAGACCATAACGCCGAAAACAAGGGAACGAGAGAGGGAGGAGACTCAAACAACAAGACAACACACTGAGGTGAGTTGACTGATTAAGGTTGTTAGACTTAGTGGAAAATTTTTTACTTTGTACTTAACCTTTTTTGTTAGTTGCCCGCCGCCTTTAGGACAAAGTCAGCATGTAGACTGGAGGTAAGTATTTTGCAGATAGTAAGAAATGAAAATTTTAACTTGTTAAAATTAGTTTTTACTATCATAAAAATACTTACCTCCAGTAGAACCTGCCCTGCCTCCCCGCTAACGAACAAGAAAGGTTCAAAAAGCGAATGGAGTTTTCCCCAAGAGGCAGGCGGCTGCAGCGCCAGCGCTGGTAGCATGCCTAGCGGGAAAAAAGGGCAACTGACGTTGAAATTCATAAATTCAAGATTTATGGGTGGTTGAGCATGGGAAAAGCAAAATTAAATGAATTTAGCATGTAGACTGGAGGTAAGTATTTTTATGATAGTAAAAACTAATTTTAACGAGTTAAAATTTTCATATTTTTTGCTTAATTCAAAGTGATAGGTTTGGCGTTAGAAACAAGTGCTCACTGCGATTTTATGGAAATGTGGGTTGGTTCCTTGTTGCATAACACCGTCCAATTGGGGGTCCAAGTTTGCTTAAAAACAAAAGTTTTACGTGCAGTTATTCACTGTATTTTTGCTGATGTCGGCACTTGTCAATTGGTGCCGAAAATGTGACTGTGAAATAAACTGTGCTCTTGAGTTACAGACAATGCGTCTTTTATGCTGTGTGTAAATGCCGTCACCAGACATGTTTCGACGACGGTGTTTATCTCTAGTGATCACAGTCGTCAGGCGGGGGATTGCCAGTGACGTCATCTATGGATGGACTACCTGTTCCAGCGTTCAAGTAGATTGTTGTCTATTGATGGCCGTAAAGGACTATTGTTACCTGAAGACGACAATCTCGGCATGACAATGCACAACATCGACCGCACGTCGTGCAAGGCATGGACTCAAGACATTGTTGCAAGCTACCTGAGGCCTTCCCCGAAGGATTTTGGTGTCTTTCGTCCAACACCCATCGATTGGGGTGTTAACTGCCCGGTCTGGTTGTTAATATGGCCAGCCACATTGCTAACCCTATTTAGGCCCTAAACCTATTCGAATTCTGTTAGGGCCAATACTCATTCGTCTACTTTTTAATAGCTACAAGTCTTTGTAATGTTTTCACCCAGTTTGTATTTAATCAGTGTCTAATACAAAGATGTTTTATATTTCTTTTTTTCATTCCTCCCTGCACACGCATCGTTAAAATACAACGTCAGTTTCATGTCTAACAGGTTCCAACAAATTTAACATGAAAGCTGGACACATAAGCAACAATCGTGGCTATATCAAATGTACATAAACAACACCTTTGGTTGTGATTTTGTCAAACACTATTTTGGGTTACAACGAACAAAGACAAGCTCCGTGAATCTCTGTGAAGTTAAAAATTATAGTAATTAGTCTGAAAAATAATACATAAATTCAGCAGAACATGCAACAAAGTACTGGGCAATGTGTATTTTATTAAACTTTTAAGGTAGGGTAGATCTCAAAGTAGGTGGGATTCCACCAGAAGTATAGGAAAGATTGAGACTAGGCAAAAGCGTTCCCGGCATGTATTAAATCCCAGTTTTTAAATGGCGCTCCTCCTTCTGAGCTTGATTTTTCCCTAGAGACTTTAAAGCTTGCAGCCGGACTTGTACCTTGTGCGCATGCGCAGGTTAGGGCCTTCTATATAATAACGGCGCAGCCGTCCGTTCGGCATCATTTCTCCTAGGGCGTTCACGTTGTGATCGCCTCGAGCTTTCCCTTCCTCGATCCGTCTCCACGGTCCGCGGACCGATACGACTACCTGCTTCGATCCTGCGTTCCTCCCATAGGACCGCAGTTGCCTGTTTTCGTTCTTCGTTCCTTGATGTACGGTGCTGCACCTACCCGTCCTCGTCCTTCCTAAGGTTCCGGGAATCGGCGGTCGGGTACCGTAGCTCCGCACACCGGGATCGCCTGGTCCTCTCGATCTATGGACCGGCACTCCGACACCGTCACCTCTTCACGACCGGTTCGGCAGCCTCTGCATCTGCCTTCCGCTGCATTCCCCGGCTCTTGTGGCTGCTCTTCCCAGCGATTCCTCTAAGGGATTTCTTCAACGCGGACGGGTTCCTCGTCTTTCCCAGGCAGCACATTCTCCTCAGCATCCCAACTCTCGTCTTCATGCTCCTTGCTTACATCACCGATCCTTGTTGAACCTCTTGGTTCCTCTGGCTGTCTCTCACCTCGATTGTTGGACTGGTGCGACGCGCATCTGCCGGTGCCATTCCCTACGTTCCGTCGACCATTTCATGATTCCTCTATCTCACCAGTTCCTTGCCGTCCTCTCTTCACCTTCCACGGCAGCGACTACGTCCCCACTCACAACTTTAACTTGTGACGAAGACCTCTCTGCGTCAGACGATGGTGACCCTACCGTTACTTAGAGGAGTGCCTCACCGGACTTTCTGCCATTCTCCCCATGTTCCCCACGCCTATTGCGTACCCGGAAAATTGTGGTTCCCGGCATCTCACCTCTCGTTCCGCCTACCGCGGAACCAGGACTATCCAGGACCATGCCCTTCCGGAACCCCGTTCCAGCATTCCTTGATACTACTTGCAGTACCACTTCGTCTCATCCCTGCAGCATCTCTTGCACCGACGACCTGACCCCACCACGATATCATCAGCTTTAAGACCATCCTCTGTTTTCACGGTTGTTTAAAAAAAAACCAACAATAAGGATACTACAAAATTACATGTAGCGACCTGTGTTGGTCTCCCTTCAGCTGTCCCTCAACGCCAACAAAGTATAACTCACCCGACGCCATCCGCCTCTGCCGCTCTTTTGTTGCCACCACGCTATTTACCGATCCCGTTCTGGTCTGTATCATGAGCTCATTGGTTCCGTTTTTTCCTGCCTCCAGTTTGGTTACAGGTTCCGTTAAACCGACGCGATTAACCAGACACGGTCCGGTCTTCACCGACCGTGACCTCGTCATTCGGCACCTGACCTATCACGAGGCCTACATTCCCGTCCCTAACCTTCCGTTCCGACAGAGACAAACCATGCTCCGACCTTCAAAGGGATGGCTTACTCATCTACCATCCAACGGCCACGAAACGCTGGTTCTGTCTTTTCTTTTACCTTCCGAATCTGGCCTCTTCCGATCCGGCAGGACTAGCCAAGACATGGTGGTCTCTATTCCTCACGTATATGACTTTACCGTTATCTTTCCACTGACTTCGGGAACGTTTGTTCCGTTTCCTTTCCTGACTGCAATCTGCTCTCACGTTCCGGGGCGACCGGGGTTCACCAGATATGCGATGTTTTCATCTTTGTCTTCGACGGTCCCATCGCTCACTACCTATGTACCCATAAGCTCTTCCCAGCAATCACTAACGTCTCACTCCTTGAAATACAGCGGTCCGCCCTTCCGTCCGGGCCGTATGCCTACCAGTCGGTCCGTCTCCTTTACTACGCCCTGACGGCGTTGCCTTCCACGTCTCGGCCTTCTTTCTGATCCGACTTACGACCGACGACACCTATTCATGTGAATCCTGACACTTCTACCAATTTCTTCCTGTTTTCCGTTCAAACCAGCCTCATTCAACTTGTTCAAATTTTCGCAAAACTGCATTACCATGATCCGTCGGATCTCGGTTTTCTTCTTTAACAATCACGGCCCATCCAGTCCATACCTGCAGTAGGTACCATGGTTCCGCCCTGACTTTGCCCAGCAGTCGTCGCAGATCTCCGGTTCCCTCCGCCTACGCCGTTCCTTTGTATTTCCGCCACCGGAGGGCTCTTTTCCTCCGTTCAAATTCAAATCTGTTTGCGTGTAACGGTTGTCACTAGTCTTGTTGCCGCCATGTCGGACACTTCCTCATACGAGGAACCGATTTCTCCAACGGTCCCCTCTGAAGTCAACGTCCCGTCACCAAAGGCTTGTTCTTATTTGGGGTTTTCTGGTCCCTCTCTGGCACATCACTACGATCCCACCGTGCTGCCAGAAGCATAGATTGTGCAACGGGCTAGACAAAAACTGCCGCGTGTGCCTTGCTATTTCCCCAACCAGGTGGGCTAAAATCCGACTACCAGGATCCACGGTATCATCACAAACTACCGTTCCTACATCTAAGAAGACAACGGCTTCCAAACGTTCAGCGTCGTCGGCTCCTCCTTTACAGCAAATTCCTACATCCAAGAAAACTACGGCTCCCAAGCGTTCGGCACCGCCGGTTCCACCTTCCAGCATGTTAAAAAAGCGAAATTCACTGATACTGATAAGGTCCCTGCGGTCCCAGGATGATTGGGAACGCGCCCACAGCCTGCTCGTTAAAGATAAAGACTGCTCGTTTTCCTTTCGCACCACCCAAGATTCCCTTGCTGCGGACCAAGCCCTCTGCCGTATCAACCCCTCGAACGGCCCCATCAATTACTGTTCCTACATCCCCTGTTCCACCTCCGATACCGCCGATAGCTTTTCAAACATTTTCGCCAACTAAGACTCCTTCTCTTACCAAGCCAGTTCCATTCCCCTCCGCATCAGCACTTCGGTCCGCGTTGCTCCGAGGGCTCCATCTTTCCGCAAGGGAACTGGAGAACTTTGACGTAAACATCAAGTTCCTCTCGGACTATATTAATGCCTTCGCCGGAGAGTTAGTCGCTTCTTGCGGATCGTTCGGAACTTGTCGTTACGAGAAGTTCCGAGTAGCTTTTCCGGAAGTCAAGTAGCCAATCGCTGGAAATTTTAGGATTGCAACATGTAGCCAGCCAATAATCGCCTCAGGCGTAAACGCCTCAAGGCAATCGTCGAATTGAAATGCAGTTTATGAAATTGAGTTAGGTTTTCAACAAATGAGAAGCCTTGAGCTCTCTTGTCCGTCCGCGTGAAGGCACCGTATTTCTGTATTTAAGAAAACCGACATTTGAAATCTGGGTCCCAAAACCACTGCAGATCGGCGGGACGCTATGCCATTTCTAGAGTAGGCGCGCGCTTAGCCGAGTAGCGGATAAGCTGAAGAAGTCGCGGTAGTACCACGACTTGGTAAAGATTAGTAAAGTACTTAAACTAAAATGTAGTCTAAAGATACGTTAGCTAATAAGATCTTAGGGGGAAGTGATCCTAATATGATTTAGTCCCCAATAAGATTAATAAGAATTATTCCTAGCTCTTAAGCCCAACACTTCTTAGCCTACGCAATGAATGAGGACAAGCTAGTGTGAGGTCCACGGGTTCCTAAAAACCTTGATAATTTATTAATTTTCTTCCCGACCCAAAATCTTGAAGGGAAGAAGAATTAATATAATATTTTTTTGATTTTGTTCAAAATCATAACTTGTTTCATCGCAAAATGCCTGAAAATTGAGTTAAACTATTTTTAACTGGTTCCACCCGTAAGTTGTGCACCCAACCGAAAGTTGTTTACCTTCAACGTTAAATAGTTAACCTGTAACTTGTTTTGATATCTGCCATAAATAAATGTGCATATGTTGGTAATCGACTTCTTTTATTCTGACTTCTGCGTCAATAAATTAAGCACAACTGAAATCATAACAGAGTTAAGGTTAGGTCTCATTCGCGAATGAGTGGTGGCAGTTCTACCAGGATCGTCGAGAGAAAGGAGAATGCTGCCAATTAAGATAAATGTTACGGCCCCCTAGGGATTTTAGCTAGGCTCCGTAATAGCGCGCCTCCAACGAATCATTCTCCAATGAATTGGAAACTTTACAGCGGCGTTACAATTTTCAGCGGCGTTACAATTTTCAGCGTGTCAACTACGCTCTGCTTCGTGCCTGCGTTGCCTTCCTATCGCCCATTCCTTCCTCTCCGCCGTGGAGGGCTTATTATTACGCCCGTTCCAGAACCAGGGGTGCCCGGACGGTACCTTCGGCAACCGCAGTTCGCTCACCGACTTCCCAACGACAACTAGGTTCTTCACCATCCTCGTCCGTCTCCGATCTGCTCCGGACAGCTCCGTCGCCAAGGCCATCTCCATACCGGGACCCATCAGTCACGGCCATAATGTACCACTCTCTGGATGACGATCCCCCACCGGCGGAATCGTTTTCCCCTGTTGAACTTTGGAATGCTGCCATGACATCGAGCCAGTTTCACAAGATCTCTTCATACTCTGTCTGGCAGTATGACAACGCTCCACACTTCGCGCCAGTTTTCCATGGGTTGTCAGAACATTCGGCTACCTCCGATACCGTCATGCCCTGCTCCCCTTGCCGTCAACGAGTTAAGGGGTTGCGCTGGGTTTCCGTATCCTGCAATAAACCTACAACCATGATCCGCCACATTTTTTCATCGACCCGTTCCGGTGAGGTTCCAGCTTGAGTCGCCCGTCCTCGGACGTGTTAATCGAGAACTTCGCCTACCCACCTGATCTTTCCTCGCCAAAAAAATTTTCTACGAACTGTTTTACCCGTTCCGCCTTGGATCATCATTTCGGTGCACACAACACATCTATCCTCATCGTAACCTTTCACCATTCCTGCCCTCCGAATGACCAACACCACAATTTTCGTCACCGATCTGACTCGGCTACACCAGACGGGTTCACTGTTCCCCGGACGGATGAGACACAATGCTACCCGGTCGAGGACCACCTTCATCATCCCTACAAGGTAAGCAGATTTCGGCAATTCTGCCTGATTTCCTATCTTGTACCCCACGGTGTTAAGTTCCCTGTCATGCGGTTTCCATACTATTATCTTTTAACACCTATTCTTTACAAACCATTGTCATTCCGCGTTCCCTACCGCACTTCCATAGCCACGCTACGGAACCTTCCCGTATTCGATCCCTTACATTCGGATCGGTCCTCCGGACACATGGTTCTATATGCAGGGCCTGCACCTGCTTAATTTTTGTTTTTATTGCCTATCCGAAAATATACATTACCTGTAGTCCCACCAAGGCCTCCCCTCCATAGTAGGTTCTGGGTGTGGAGAAACAATGCCGAACGGACGGCTGCGCCGTTGTTATATAGACGGCTCAAACCTGCGCGTGCACAGAAGGTACAAGTCCGGCTGGGATGCAAGTTTCAAAGTCTCTAGGGGAAAATCAAGATCAGAAGGAGAAGCGCTATTTAAAACAGGTAGTGTATACTTTCGGTTAGGCAATAAAAACTAAAGTTAAGCAGGTGCAGGCCCTGCTATCTTAGTGTTTTAAACACCATACCAGTAAGCAATAACTAAACAGTTCCAAGGGAAACAAACCATTCGATTTATTTAGGAGTAATTTTAGTAAGCAGTCACTCCAGCATCATTTCTAATGGCAGAAACTCCACAAAGGGGTATAAACGCTCAAAGGCTAGTCAAAACTGATTGCTAAACAGCAATTAACTGTTGAAAATAGAAGTCCCTGCTACTCCCAGAGCAAGCAAGCTTACTATACTATTTTAGGTTCTGGTTGGCCACTCCGCGCGGATTTTTGGACAATGGATTGATCATGCTTGATAAAAATTTCTCTTCAAGCAACAAAACTACAGCATGGCTACAGTTAAGCCTAACGCCGCACACGCCGCCGCCACGGCTTAGCACATCGAAAGCTGAAGCGGGCAGAGAAATTGCCAAGCTTGCTCGCCCTTTGCAGCTATGATTTCAACTTGTATCGAAAGTCCAGAAAATGTTGCTGTATGCTGTAGTTCTCCGGTAAGTTAATTGCGTAGCCACAACCACCGTTTGTTTTCTTGGACGAGATGTGGGCCAACGAACATCACAGCCAACAAATGCAGTGGCACGGTAAGGAAAAAGTTACGTGGCCGCCTCATACCCCCGGAAAAGATCGACGTTTGATATTATTGCATGCTGGGGCTGACGAAAAGGATTTATAAATAGTGCTCAACTTCTTTCATTCGAAAACTAATACTGGGGTTTACCATGAAGAAATGTACGGCGAGTGGTTTAAAAACTGGTTAAAAACTACTACCCAATATTCCAGCAACCTGGTGATGGAAAACGTTCCGTGTCATTCAGTTCGACTCGACAAGGCAGCAACAAGCAACAGCAATAAGTCAGAAATTATTTCGTGGCTCGAAAAACAAATATCTGTACCACTGCGAGCTGAATCTCATCGAGTTAATTTGTGCCGAAGTTAAAGACGAAATAAGAACATCCAACACAAAATGTAAAATTGCAGACGTCGAAACATTAACAACTACTGCAGTAGCCAATGTAACCCCTGGTGACCGGTAAAAATGCATTAACCACGTTGTAATGCTTGAGAACGATTATTGGGGCACTGATCATCTGATTGAATACCGAATCGAACCCTTAATTATTGAAGAAACCAACAGTGACGACTATGACTACGAAGAAATATAATTTTATGTGTACCACTCCAACAGTCTCCCTAGCCAATGACGAAACTGCCCTTTTAAAGCTCTCACAACTAGCCGTCAAACATTTTGGACCCAGAAACAATTACCCATTATTTATATAATAAGAACAACAAGCTATCCCCTAGACCCCTGCATAATTTTTATATTATTAGTTTTGGAGTAATAATAAATATAAGGCCCACTTCTGATCTGTTCTTGACAATCTTGTGGCCCTGTCATGAACGGAGGTTACCCAGTTAGTTACAAACGTCCAGGCATTTGCAATTACAGTATCAAGTTTGGATCCTCCAACAAGCCATGCAGCCTCCCCCCCCCCCCCTCCTCCTCCCCCCGCAGTTAACTTTCAAGAATTAATGCTTAAATCAGAAAATCTGGTACATATACTTCCTTCAGCATTATAAAGAAAAAGTATTCTAAAACAATAAATAAAACTAAAATAAAATGAAATAAAGTATAATAAAAATATCCTCGTCCAAAGAGTACTATCAATTCTTGATTTTCGAAGATGTTAGCTTAAAACAAATCGTTGCAGGAACTCGGTGCGTGTACAAGGTTCTAGTCACCACCAAAGTTAGTGCATATGCGTGACATGCGATTGCAAATGATCATAAATACAGCTATCTGCAGTGGCCAACCAGAACCTAAAACAGTTTAGTAACTTTATTTAAACAAAACCCCAGAGTTAAAACAATCACCTACTTCCCAAAAGGGGTACGGACTGAAAGTGAGTAAAAATGGTAACTTCTTCACAAACTCGTAGTTTCTGAAGTGCGAAAAGCTTCTATGGAGCACATTGATTTGCATATGAAAAGATGTAAAAAGAATTCTCATCTCATCGGGTCTTGACAACAAATTTGAGGCATTCGTGAAGAAATTGGCCTTTTTGCCAGACAATTGAGTCAGGAACGCTCAAACCAGCTTTCAGACACAAAGACAATTCTCCGCCGCCCTAGTAGGGATCGAGGCAAAAGAAAGAACAGCCAAGTCAAATCTCTCGGCTCACTGCGCAGCAATCTCTCCTCGCCAATCCTGAACAAGAAAGCAAATAAAGACAATTTGAAAGTTAACCCTTTGAGTGCTAAACCCGAGAAAATCTCGGGCCAAACACAAGCACAGGTTGAAGTATTAAAACAGAGTCCTTACTACGCGTGAGATGGCCAACAATGCAGGAATGACAACAATACTAGGTTCCCTTAACAAGCCGACTCTAGAGACGGCCGTGGCCGAGTTGGTAGAGGCGTGTGCCTCACGTTTAACAGCTCCTTCAGGTGGCTAGTTCGAGCCCCGTCCAGGTTACCCCTACTTTTTTGGAGATATAAAAAAAACGCAGTTCTCAAAGGGTTAAAGACGGTGAAATAGTGAATGTGACTAAAAAAAGTGGGAAATGGTGCTAAAGACAATACAAGCGTCACTAATTCTCTCCCCTATAAATCCAAGGAGACTCCATTGGAGTTGAGGGAAACAGACCGTAACCAGGATTCAAACAGATGGTACGGACTTGCGAGAGAAATCTTCTGCCTGCCAAACAACACGAAATCATTGCCGTATGCGGGCAGAAAAGGGCAAAATAAATAATCAAAATGTGTTACGGACAAACACACTAAATCATCGTCACATCCCACTATATGTGCTCAAGAGACTAGACCTACCCACATATTTTCCGACCGAAAAGGTCATGGGAAAATCAACTGAAAAAAGTGGGAAACATGACACTTCACTGACAGAGTTGCTAAATAAAACTGTCAAAGCCATGCAAAACAAATGGAAGAAAACCAAAGCAACCTCTGTCGGAATGTCATCAAGCCACAGTGTCGTTCAACATTCAATGAAAACTGTTGACGAAAAATTGAAACACACTGTTGCCAAGTCGTGAAGTCGGTCGAGATGCGCTGTTGACAAAACTGCAAGTCGTTGTATTGACGAAATGTCAAATTCCTCTGTTGGCGAATTGTCTAGCAGGGTCTGTCGGCAAGTTGCTGAGTCGGCAAGTCGGCAAATCCAAAAAAGACAAACGACAGCTCATCGAATTTTCGTTTAAATGAACTGCATAAATACAGAAAGAACAATTCTCCGGAACAACGCTCCAATGCTAAACATAGACGCTCAGCTTTATCGTCTCGCAGATCAACTGATTCCCCGAATAGAGAAAATGAAAAAAAAAGTACAAACGTCGATCGTCCATTTTACTGAAACGCCGGTTGAATGATTTGTATCTTCGCGATTATTCCAACGACGAACACAGTGAAAGAAAACGTAAACGTGGCAATTATCCTTGGATCGAGAAAGGATCGGAAGCATACGGAAAAATCTTGGAAGGCTGGCAGAAAAGAACAGGACGACAGCACAAGAATTCGCTTCCGCATTGTACTGATCAACTCATGCGCAAAATTGGTTCCTTTAGTTCAATGAAGAGCAAAACTGATCCACTGGTTTCAGAAAGAAGGCTGGCATTGTCAAAATATCTTGGGAAGACTGGATTCCTCTCCACCATCTGCCTCTTCAGAACATCATGGTGTAAAAACCCTTTGAATCTTCAAATCGAAGTTCCAGTCCACAACCCTCCCCCACATGCTCTCCTATTCATCTAGTCACCTACACTTCCAAAGAAGGTTGGGGAGCCCATCTGAACAAACATCAAACGTCAGGAAAGTGGAATGAATAAGAAGGACAGCTACACATCAACATCCTCTAATTTCAAGCCATTCATCAGGCAATTTTAACAGAAATCCATTCTTCAAGAGAAAGTAATAATGTAATGACAGACAAAGCATCAGCAGTCTCTCATGTAAAGAGGGGAGGAGGAACCTACTTGTCATCAATGATGGAAGAAACTTGCCATGGAATAAATTTGAAGCTTCAACCCAGACGCATTGCTGGGAAACGGAACATTTTGGCAGAGGAGATTTCGAGCGTGATTCAAATACCAACAGCAGAATGGGGACTAGATCCCAAGATCTGTCAAGTCACCTCTTCCTGAGATAAAAACCATTCATCAACCTGTTTGCTACGAAATTCAATCAACAACTTCCAAACTTTGTATCCCCCATTTCAGGATTCAACAGCCTGGGCGACGGACACACTCACCATGTCCGGGAATGGGATGTTTTCATACGCATTTCCTCAGTTTTTTTTTCTCCAGGCCATACTAAAAAAGATCCACCTGTCACAAGGAAGCTTCATTCTATTAGCATCCATGTGGCCAGCAGCACCAAAGTTCATAGACCTAATGGATATGAAGAAAGGAAGACCATTCATCCGACACTCTTCATCTTCTTGGGTGGAGACTTCAACCGTAAACCTTTATCTTCTACAATCAAGATCTACGAAACAAAGTGGAAAAATGGCACAGATGGTGTAAAGTCCATCAAGCAGACCCTTGCAGCCATCCGAAACCCTCTTGGCCTTATTTCTTGAATATCTTTTTAATTCTTTTCAGCAAAGTACTTTCACCCACAGCTATAAACGGTTACTGATGTGCCATCAATTCTGTGTTCTCTTGCTTCAGCAACAACCCCTTCATTAACAGCAAGATCATTTCAAGACTGAGGTTTGCCTTTGAAAATGCTCGATCGAAGAATCATCAGCTTTTTCCAAGATGGAACCTGCCACTTGTACTGGAAAGCCTTTCAAATCCTCCCTACGAATCATTGCATTAGGCCTCGATCCTTCACCTGTCTCAAAAGACCGTGTTCTTACTAGTCCTGGCTTCCGTGCAGCAAGACAGTGCGAGCTTGCAGCTTCTCAAGAGAAGACTATCATATTCGCTTCTCTAAAGATTGGAGAATGGTAACTCTAACATCCCCTGCACAATTCGGAGCAAAGAATCTAAAACCAGGTGTGGCTCCTAAACCCATCACCGTGAAAGCGTTGATCCAGAGGGAACAGAAAAGACTCGAATTTCCAGAAGAGTTCTCCGACACTTTGGAAAAACCCAGTTCCAAAAACAAAACAAAATACACTTCACGCTTCACTTCACACTTCTTTCAAGTGGACAAACACAGTGGAAAGATCATTCCACTCCCCATGACTGCATTCAAATTGGAAAAG
Organism: Lithobius niger; assembly: GCA_023313725.1. NCBI lineage: Eukaryota > Metazoa > Arthropoda > Chilopoda > Lithobiomorpha > Lithobiidae > Lithobius > Lithobius niger. The sequence continues at coordinate 72,637 of JAHWFP010023920.1, forward strand.
TGAATATGTGAGGTGATAAGACGTGCTCACGACCTAGAGCCAAATCTCCTAGACGTGCCAAGTGAGGTGTGGGTTCACGAACTGAAGAGCACTAGCAGCTTCTTGAGCATACGGCAGTGGAATACCACTCAACGAAGTGTGGAGTTCGTGGCTTGCTTTGCTTGGATTGCCTCTGCTCGGGGTCGATTTGCCCGGATTCAATGGAAGAGACGAGAGATTTCATGATTTTCTGCTTAATGCTTTCCTCCCTGCCTCCTGTCTTCACCTTCCTGTTCCCACTTCCAGTTTTGACGTGGCGCTAGCGCCCACTGGGAAGTGAGAGAGGAGCTTGTGTTGGGATGTCCGGGGCAATCCCAACACTCTTCACCCTCTCGGGGAAAGGTGGTGAAGACCTGGGTCAGTTTACATACATTTTCATACAAATCAATACATGATGGTGCTCTTCCGAGTGGAATAAAAAAAAAAATTACTTTCATTTAACATTGATATCTCGCTGTTACTGGCACACATTTAGTTAAGTTACAAATTTCCTCAGTTGTGAGCAAATGCTCCCAATATTGTCATGCTCTAATACC
>JAHWFP010023920.1:73221-105857 GCA_023313725.1 Lithobius niger
GCTGTTTACTAAAAATAGGCTATAAATGCGCTACAAATGCTACAAATAGGCTACAAATGTTATTCAGAAATGACAATACTTATACTTGGTTCAAAGAGCTTAAAAAAATTGTGGTGGCCTACCTATGTAGTGCCCTCGTCATTTTCGAAAACATTTTTAGAAGCGCTGTCTCTCTCGCAAAAAAATTTTGTTAGTACACAATCAAGATGTCTCACTCTGCTGAAACTTCCCCATCCAAATGGACAACGAGAGATAAAAAAAATTCCAATTTGCCTCGTCTGTCTGTTACATGGTTCTACATCAACACATAGTTGGAATAATTCAACTGGGAAATTGCTCACATTATTACTTTCTGCTTGTTATCATATGTTCCGTCCTTTTGAATTTGATTAACCCTCGATGCCGAGAAAAGGGAAAAAAAACAGTCGTTTAACTGATCCCTGAGTTTCAAAGAAATGCTCCTCCCTGCATCGATTTTGATAAACGTACCTCATGCGATATGGCTTCATGGGCCAGTGAACCGTGCTCGTGTGCAATCACTCGTCACTTGCCACAGAGAGGGTGCAAGCGACATTTGTCAGAAAAGCCCTCGTCTTGTACGAGAGAACCACAGTGATACCCCATTTGCACGTTTACGATTCCAAACTCAAATTTCGATGATGTACACAGTTGTCTAAACATTCACTTACCATTTCTGCAGGCTTCCAAACAATTCAGACAGTGGTGAGTTTTCTCCCTACTTTCTCATAACGCTTCGTGGTCCAGTAGCAATACTGTAGTGTATGTACTATGCCTGTATGTAGAGGGCGCCTGTGTCGCCACTCTCTTTGTACTACCCCAGTTATCATGTGACTTTGGTCACCCATAAACTCACGGCTGCGAAAGAACGGATGGGTTCAATTCACTGCAAGGGATTATGGGCGCCCTACAAATACTTATAGGGCAAGCAGTGGTTGGTTTTACAGTTTAATTCCAGTTGTAGTGGAGACATGGTCCCATATTTCGATATTGGATGGTAACCACTTTGATAGGACTCCGTCTCTGTAGATGACATGTCGTACTGAACGCGGACTTTACTCTTGCGAAAATTTGCCACTGCACCAAACACTGTCGAGTACTCTCTCACAACGTTGTGGTGTCTTGATTTTCATAGCCACCGGATCGACATTACTTCGCTCACTCTGACATTTGTATGTAAATGGGTGCGTTCATTTGCTTAACCTCAATTCACTCAAATTAGTTTTTCCAGGAATTTTCCCTCTTTTGTGGGCATGTCTTCCGTTCGTTCATGTTTGGTAGTCTTCGGGATTGATCGTGTGTCGACGTGACGTCACCCAAGTTTGGTGTTTCTCCTTCTTTGTTCGCGACCGCCGCTATTTTTGTCGTTGCCTCCACGTTGTCGTGTTTTCGCTCTAAATAGTTTTTGATTACGTCAATTTTACGTTCCAGCTTCTTTATGAAGTCGTTGATGTCTTTCTCGAGTGTTATTCGCATCATTCTCTGTTGTAGATTGTGTTCTTTCTGGAAATCCGCACTTCGCTGTTGCATTGTGTTGACGGGAACTGTCTTTCTTGCATCATCTGCTGTCATTTTACCTTTCCCTTTTTTTTATCAAAAAAAAAGGAAATTTATTGAACTGACGTTGCTTGTTGTCCCGTGGTGTCGCTAAAAGAATGCACTCGTTGGTTTCTTGTTGAAACTTGTTTCGTCGTGTCTGCTTCACCGTTTTGGTGATCGATCTAGCTCGTTCGTTGAGGCCGCCATGACTGTTGCACGTTTCTACTGAAACCTCTTAGCGTGTGATCGTTACTAAGTATTTTACTCACGATTGTCTCCGATTGTTCATCGACCGTTGTTGTTTACTTGATGTTTCGTTTCCTTGGTGGACGCTGCGATCTGTTAACAATGGTCCAAGTCTTGCCTTGTACACCTGTCCTCCTGGTTGTAGCTGTTAGGCCTAACCTCGTTTCTGCCAGTCGGCTTCGTCGTCTTCTGTTGACGCTGAAAAAACCCTCGTCAATCACTGCTCTTCCTTGTTGATTATCGATTTAACTACTTTGGGTACAATTTTGTGGGGTTCGCGGCTTGCTTTGCTTGGATTGCATATGCTCGGGGTCGATTTGCCCGGATTCCATGGAAGAGACGAGAGATTTCATGATTTTCTGTTTAATGCTTTCCTCTATTTTCCTTTCTGCCTCCTCCTTCCTGTTTTGACGTGATGCTAGCGCCCACTGGGAAGTGAGAGTGGACCTTATGTTGGGATGCTCAAACCCTAGCAAAACTTGTTGGCTTCCCTGCATAGCTCGTAGCTCTCCTTCTGCGCATACGAGGGCACTGGTCTCCTTACAAAAGCGTCCGATCCGGACCGTGCTTCATTTTTCTTCCTAGGGCTCCACTGCGCCTATCCCATCTTGAAGTTTGGACCTTGGACCAATCAGAATGGATTTTCCGGTTATTATCGCCACTGCAGATTCGTCTCTGGACCACGATCTCGAGACCATAACGACCAATTTCAGTGAGCCCGTTCACGGTGCCCGTTTCCTCAACACAGCTTCCGGCGCCTTTGAGTGTCCTAGTAGGCCTATATTTTGCCTAGACGCGAGTCCCTCGGCCACCACAAATCTCACTGGCGGCCCCGCATCATCGTACAGGATGCCAATCGTTCTGTAAATCCGTCCGACCAGGGTCTTGTTCCCCACAGTCCCAGTCAACATTTTCTGGACCGTTTACATCCGATTGCCTCTACTTCATCACTGCCTCCACGCCCGTTCACGATGTGCCGACTGCAGTCTACATCTGCGGGCCTATCGTCTTCCAAATGGATTATCTCCCCTCTACCAGACTCAACTTCAACGGTGTTGCCCGTACCCTTCTCGTATTTTCGGGACCCAGTGTTAACTACATTAAGAACAGTCAAGATTAAATGCAACCCACAAAGTGTACCCGTTGGATGTTGTTTTCCGACCAATCTGGTCCATACAAATACTGATGGCCAACCGATCGTTCAAGACGACTGCCCACGTTCTTCTTTGCTGTGCCTGTTATGTCAAGAACTAGGTCTTGAGCCCTAGGGCCCGATTGGGTACAGTCCACCTTCCCAAGCTGTCTCCGTCATTCCCCGGATTTAAGCCCACGGTCGCCAGTGACAATTTTTTGAACATCTTTCACCATCACAGGAAACACTAGGCTTCCATCCTTGGCACAACCAACTACCATTGCACCTCAGGACAATGATCAACACCCATTGTAGTCTCTACGGGCCTCCATGTCGATGGGCCCACTTAATCGTTTCCTGCACTGTGCCGTATTGACGCCGCCACCACGGGCTGCTCTGCTATCATCACGGTCTCAGCCTCAGCCTCTTTGGCCTTTTTCCTAGTCGTTGAGCCTTTTTTTTTATAGCCAACGAAAATATACATTACCTCCTATTTAGTTAAATAGCAGTTTCCCCCATTTGAGGTCTTATTCCCCTAGAAGAAAGTTGTCTTCCCTGCCGGGCTCGTAATACTGCGCTTGTCCGGAAGTTGTTCCGTCTATAAATACGGAGCTCAGTAGCATATCATCATCTTTCTCCTAGGGCGACCACCGCGGGTGGTTGCTCTTGAGCCTCCTCCACTCCGCTCTGAAGACTTACCATCTAGTAATGTTAAAGGCGTACCCGGGGTAACCTGGCCGGCTGGCCCCTCCATCATCCATTATTTGGCGGGGACGAATCCGGTTCGTTGGACTGCGGTTCCATTCTGTGATCCGCTTCGGCATCGTATGTCCTCACGATCCGTCCTCTCCGCTACTTCCAGACTTCGAAGCCTCCCTGCGGACCAGTGGATGCTGCACTTAACAGTCAAACTAACACGGCGACCCGCCTACCCTGCGATTCCGTCATTCAACCGGTCCGCTGTCCATAGCAAGTTCACGAGCCGTGTTCACCCTTCCTTCCTCCTACGCCGCCTTCTAGAGCAAGGGTAACGGAGGAGAGGAGGGGGTGGATCGCTGCCCGGGCTGCTGTCCGCTCCACGTTTCTTCTTCTGCGTGGATCTGGGCCACGTCCCAATCTACAATTCTGTGTTGCAACTGAGCCATCGCTCAGATTGAATTCACGTTCCGGGGAAGGGGGAGGGGACCATCACAATAACTGCCACGTGCCATATGGCGTTGCCGCCCGCTGCACATTGGTCCTGCGCAGCCTCTATGGATTGGACTGCATCTCACAAGATCTTACGACGGGCCCACAGTCCAAGATGAATTGACATTCCTCGCTCCATTTTCATTTTTGTTCTCCTCCCTATCCTTGCTCTGCAAGGGGGGAGACATCTCGATAACTATAAAACGATTGCCGGTAGGACACAACCCCCTTTCAACACGAATGCTGTCTGCTTCACGGATCAGACAGCCGCACACACGAAGGTTTCCATCCGCGTCGCTACCCACTGCGCATCTTATTGTGCACCCTCCATTGTTAAAACCACGGCTAATGCGATCCGGCTCATATTTCTTCTCTACCACCGTCCTGCGCAGTTGCTGTTTGAAAATCCACAAGCGCACTATAGCCTCGTGTGCATTGCAAACTACGTAAGCTCTTCTGGTCCGCTATCTAGCGCATTTGCCTTCTGCGCATCAGTACTACGCAGTCTCTTAACTCCGGGACTGGCTCCTCAGCCATCGTTTTTCCCACCACTATCGTGTTCAGTTGTACTATTTGCACTCCGCCGTTACGCCCACTATGACGCCTCACCCTAAAGATGCACTATGACGCCTCACCCTAAAGGACCGCTGGATCACCCGACATTCTCCTCCCCTGCTCCGGTGGGTCCTTCTGATCCTGGGGTTAAGATCCTTGCAGGACAGGCCTCATTGACACTCGCCGATCCGCCACCACCCAGGTCCTGCGCTCCCTTCATGAAGAGTTGCTATCGACAGAAGAACGCTCCTCCCATCTCAAACTTCCAGTTGTAGCTAGGAAAATAGCTGCCTCAGCAACAACTTTCACCCTACTCAGCCCTCTGGGTCCTTCCTCTCGTTCCTCTCCATGCCTAACCCACCGGAAGACCCGAATACAGGTTGCCCGTATTCCCTTTACTCCGCCACGATCTGCAACCTATCCTGTTCTTATGTAACAGGAATACCGTCCGCCGTTCAACATGGGGTGTGTCGTCTCCTCTCCGCCCTTTCCTGCTCCGCATCCTCCTGAGAATGACTCTCCGCATCCGAACCGTCCAGGCCATGCTTCACCTACCGCACTCTCCTCAATCGTCCTCCCTGCTGTCATTCCCGTCTGTGTCTATTCTGCAGGCAGCACCTTTACCCGTGTTTCTCTTGCTTCGCAGCCAACCATGCTCCTGTGCATCGGGCTCGCCATCCGCAGCTCTAAAAGAGACATGACATCTCCTTTCTGCCCGCTCCTGTGGATGGCTTTCCGCCTCCACGTTTTTCCGGGCCAAGCTTCATCTACCACGGGTCCTCAGTTATCCATCCCACCACCATTCCCGACGGCTTCGGGTTTGCATGTAATAAACAGTAAGGACACGAAGGACACGAAGGATGTAAACTACCACTCCCCTAACTGCAACATCGTTCCACTACTTCGTTCTCTAATCTGCTTCCTGCTGTGGCCGGACCTGTCTTGATCCTCCTCATCGGAACGACGGAAAGACACCACGAAACCAACTTCTGTGCTTCTTCTGTGCTTTTTCTGTGCTGAAGACTGACAAAATGGCTACAGAACGACTGTCTCAAACTTCCTCGCTTCCAAGATCCTCTCTCCGGTTCTCCACCCAAGCTACAACGACGTCACACTACTTCATCCTCTGATCCGCTCCTTGCTGTGGCCGGGCCGTGCCGCTCCGCCTGTGCAACGCTCCGGTTCGCCAACTCCAGCCAAAGCACGCGTTAAGACGGCACGTTACCCATTCGCTCCGCCACGGTTCCAGACGAGACCTCGTCCTCTACAACTTGGTCACCACCCAGCAGTATCCTCTGGACTCGCCATTCACTCTCAGGCTGTTCCTACTCCGCCTCTACAAGGTTCTTGCTTCCTCGACCTACTGATCAAGCATCACCGGCCTCCATCTTGAGGACAGCCCTAAGGCGAGGCCTAAATCTGTCAGTTAAGGATTTGGAGAACGTCGATTTTAACATCTGCTTCGATCTGGCCATTGCCGAAGGCTTCTCCGAGGAACTTTCCTCCTTGCTCGTCACCGCTGCAGAGCTCCCAGAACTTCGGAAACAGCTGCCTTATTTCAGGCCATTCGTGAAGTTAACAACTAACTGCTCGAATGAACTTGAGCTCCTGAATCGCCATCACAGGTCCCTCCGCATCAACTACGCTCTGCTTAAGACAAAACTCTCGTAGGACTCCCCTATTCCATTCTCTTCGCCTTGGAGGGCGCTCTATTGTGCGAGCTCACATATACGACGGCTTCATAACACACCCACATCTCTAACCACAACCATCTGTCGACCATTCACCTTCCATCCTGGACTTCCATCGCGACACTCCTTCACCACGGCCATCACCCTTTTTCGATCCGTTGGCTACGGCTAGTCTTACTCTGACTCCTACATGCTCTCCACCGAATACTTAACTTCCTTTCCTCACCGATTGGACCCAAGCTGCCACCTCTTGCAACTTCTAGAACCTTTCATCCTATTCTGTATGACAATACCATGACTCCTTCATACCCGTCTTTAGCGGCATCACTCCGCACACCGGCGTCTCTACTCGAGAGTTGCCTTGCTCCCCCTGCCGCAGCAAGGCCAAAAGGGTTGCCCTGGGATTTCGTGCTTTGCCATAAAGTCCTCTCCTCCTTATCCTTTCAACAGACATTGCACTGCGAGGGGCCTGCTCCGGAGCTCTCCTACCGCAAGATAGCCTTGGACTACGCTCCTCACCATCCCTTGGACCTACTCCGCTTTTCATGCTCCACACCCTGTGCACTCGCTTTACTCCTTCTTTGGATTGTCAATATGAACACATCAACCACTCACCTAACGCTCCCTTGAAATTTCACGACGCTGTTCTCGTATAAAAATTTTGGGATAAAATTGTATGTGTTCCGTCCTTCTCCGGCTTTGCTGGGACACTCTCATCACTGCTCCGCATCATCGTGCTCCACATTGCTGGCCTATCAGCAGTCAACACTGCACTGGAGCATCTCCGCCTCCATTTTCCGGACTAGCCTTCTTGGACCTCGTTCTTCAAGCATCTGCTATTCACTTCCCAACCAAAGGTAGACAGGTTTTCACCTCTCAGTAATTAACTCGCTACCATGTAACCCCTAGGTGTGAGGCTCCTTAGTTAACTCGCCTGCGGCTGTTCTTCGCATTCGTCGCCTGCTCCTCATCCTACTCCTCCTGTGGCTAGGCTAGAGTAGTAAGGTTGTCTTCACCAGGACTTGCTCCTTGGGGTCGCCAGCTCGTAAGGTGGGAGACTCGAACCTAGCCCTCCTTCTAGGTGACGAAGTCTGCTATTTAACAAAATAGGTAATGTATATTTTCATCGGCTATACAAAGACTAAAATACCAGGGCTTGCACCTGGTTGATTTTAGTTTTTCTTATTGCCTAATACAAAAATATACATTACCTACGTCCCGCCCAGCCTCCCCTCTATGGAATTAGGTTCTAGAGGATTGGAGAAAGATATGCTACTGCGCTCCATAGTTATAGACTGAACCACTTCCGGACATTTGCAGTATTACGAGCCCGGCAGGGAAGACAACTTTAGTCTAGGGGAATAAGAGCTCAATGGTGGGAACTGCTATTTAACAAAATAGGTAAAGGCAATAAAAACTAAAATCAACAAGGTCAGGCCCTGGTATTTTAGTCTTTTTGTCTCGTACCTTATCCAACCTTGTTTTCTATTAAAGTGTATTCTTCTTGCTTCCATGACGACACAAAAACCAAGCAAGGCAGGCCGTCAAGAAGAATGATTTCCAATCTGTTGCACACTGGACAGCTATTAGCCCAACATGTCCATAAACTCGTGGACCAGTGGACGAAGTACCAGTGGTTACGTTTGCCAATGAACCACGGGCCCATCTCTTCCTTAAAGGATCCAGCATTCACTCTTGACTACTATCACGCCTATTATCGACCAAACACCAATAATCTATTTCAAGCCCCCCAATCTAACATATGCCACCACGACTATACGAGCCTGGACTTCCCATTTCCAACCACACCTGCTACAGGCTACAAGCACCTGGGGACCTCACGATGGTCCCATTACCTTACTTGTGGACCCCTTTGGCCATCTTGACTTCTCCCGTGACGCTAACGATCGCCTTTTCATCCACAGATCCTTTTCATCCCTACCAGGTCTCGGGATTCACTTTATTTCACGAAATTGGCACGAAAGTCGTCCTCCTCCTTCAGTCACCATTGTTTAACGACAATTTTATCGCCACTCGCAAGGTTTGCTTATTCGTTTTTCTTCATTCTCAGTCATGGATCCTGCGAACCGTAATGACTCTCCCGACCCATCAGACAATTTAGAAGGCCAAGATGAACCAATCCCCCACAGTGGACCAGGATACAGTCCGTGCAGAGAGCCCGGAACATTGCTGCTGCCCGCATCTCGTTTGCCTGTACCATCGCTCCTGTGACTGGTACACTAGGAAGTGTTCAATTTTCAAAACAATTTCAAAGAAATGGTTAGAAATCTTGAATCGTCAGCAACAGTCCCGTGCCAGATCTCCGTGAAGACCCAGAAGCAGGCCGCTAAAAAGGCCCTTCAACTGTCCCAACTGCAGCCACAGCAAGCTCCCGTTCTGGACTCAGTGCTTCGAATAGTAAGACAGCCACCCCTTCAAAGAAGACTGTATCGAAGCCTCCTTTGGCCCATTCGGCAGAACATTGCAAGATACTACTGGAACATGTCCGTCAACGGCCATCCGATTGGTGAGTTCCCAATCAAGTTGTCACCAACTACTTCATGACGTAAATATAAAACCACATCTGGAGCCCAGTCTGCAAGCCCACTCACGTGTCTCCATCTAGTCAACAAGATGTGCCGACTACTTTCGTCCCGCCAACAAACACTCATGAGTGCAACCAATACAACGCAGACAGTTCCTCCCACTGTGACTGCTTCGAGTCCGTCTCTTAGGCCAGGTGCTCCTTTCCCATCTTCAGACACTCTACTGGCCTCTATTCTGCGACGACTGCAACTTTCCCCCGATGATCTGGCTCACCTTGATGTGAACTTTGCCTCGTTCTTAGCCAACACGACAACCTTTGCGCAGCAAATACTACGTTATCGTCTATAGTGGACTTCCTTCACGCCTCAACCATGACGCTGGCATCAGATGTGACCATCTGCGCGAAAGAATCACTTCTTTGCAGTCTCGAGGTTATATTGGTCAAGCACAAGATTCGCTGGCTTTCGCCGTTGCCGCCAACACCGCCCCGGCGTACGCATCATTGTGCAAAATCAAAAACGTGTCGATTTTCGAAGTTGCCCGGTCCCTGCCGGCTCCAAGGCACCTAGAACCGCCAGAGCCAGAGGCTCCAGAGTCAGGGGCTCAAATCCCGTGCCGCCAAACATCAGCTTACACAGTCTTGTTACCACCGCCTTCAACACAACAGGCTCCATCAACTTATGGCGCACAACCTGTTTATCCGAACGTCAATCTCATCGTCTGTTCTTGGTCAGCAGCATCCTCTTCGCCTGATTTTCAAGACCTCAGTGCGTTTAGCGTATGGAAATTCGATGATGTGACCAATTTCATTCCGGTTTTCTCAGGGGTCTCACTGCTCAGATGTGTCGACCAGACAATTACCCTGTGCTGCATGTTGCCAATTGGCTATAAGGAGTCACCCTAGGATTCCGGGTCCTTCCATAATTTCTTCTGTTCATCTGTTTATAATACACACCTGCCACCACGGAAGGAAGCATGCATTACCAGCAATCCTGAACTTAATCAGCAAAATAATATCTAGCGAATTTAAAATCTAGCCGCAAAATGACAAAAAGATTAACGGAAATTCATATTTACTAGTACAAAATGAGTAATTCGAGTTAGAAAATAAAACCTTAGTACCCAGAGGGTTTACTAGCTTAAAACAGTTTTAAAAATAGTTACTTGTAAGGGAACAAACAATCGTTACTTTGACAGTAACAAATATTTAGTTTGTACCCATCATGGTCAACAAGAACCTTGCCTCATTTTGTTAATGACAATCTAGTTGCTTCAGTAACAATCCATGAAGAATTTTAAGCGAATTGAATTAAGTTTACCTCAAGGCTTAAAATATAAGCATCTCGAAATGTGGGGAGATTAGAAACCAAAGTGCCAAATCCTATGTCCCTGTTTTAGTAATAAAACAACCATAACCATAGTAATAATAAACCATTAACTTTAAACTGTAAATTTAGAATTTTGTGGCATAAAGAAATATTTTGTTAAACTACAATTATAACTGGCTACTACTTTTTGCCCGGCTTGGCAATCTTGCTGCTGAAGAACATCTCTACCTCCAGACGAGCGTAGTGACCCTTGGCTTTGAATAGCTCAGACAAGTCCTGCCTTGTTTTTATACATGCAGAACGGCTCCAACTTGACTAAAGTCGGACACGGGGGATTGCGACAGTGCAACAGCCCTCGGGGTTTGCTGTGAGCCTACACGCAATTGCATCAAGCTTTCTGATTGGTGGAAGGCACTGGTTGGGTTGAGGAGCCGGTCCCACACTGCCAAATTAGTGGTCACTGTCTACTTTATCAGATTTTCACTTATGTAATACAAATCAACATGGCACTGGAGAATTGGAAGAAGTAGCAATTCGGAATTTTTTGCTTTAATAAACGTTACAGGCCATTAAAATTGGCAAAAGGAAGATGCTAAATAGATCCTAAGTAAAGTTAAAACCAAAATTGAAGCAACTGAAATTAGCTGAAGGTTGAATTAAGGCACCAACAATAAAATTAAACAACACTAAAATCGACAGCGTGCAAAGACAGCGTGCATAAATAGGATAAAAATAACGTAGTCCATGATTAAAATTAACGTTATCGTTCAAAGGGCAAGCCATTTGCAATACCCTTTCCTATTTTACACAAAAAGAAAACTACGGGGCTTTATGCCAAAACATCATCGTACATTTACGAAATGGTGGTGATGTTTTCATGAAATCTGCGATCATTGGTCATTGTTAATAATTATAGCAGTTAAACAGGAAGAAGAAGTGAAAATAGTCTTCCCCAGATAGTTGGGAAAATGTCCAAGCCTGCATCTATCTCTATGGGAAAAACAGAACATCTTTTCGTGCAGATTTCAAAAAGTTATGATGGGGAAGGCATGTCGGAAGCTATGTACATTTATTTTGGGTTTACCGAAATCAAGTCTGCTTAGGGTTTATTTTTGCATTGAGGTTAGGCTGCCTTCCCACTTTGGGGTGAAGCATGGTTGTACTTCTTTGCACTATCGATTAGTGACAAGAGGAATAAGCAGTTGGCTTACGGGAACTAACTGGAACTGGAATACTGAGAACCACTTTCAGATTTCTTGTGCCTTTTTCACTGTTGTGAACACGTAGGTGTTCTACTTTTTATGCTCGGCTTACTTGAGACCATCTTTAGTACAGTTTTGCTTGAATATTTGTTTATTTTCAGATTGAAGAGTACACTGACATATACTGCTTTATAATTGAAACACTTGGACTGGAATTCAAAGCCTAAGAGTCCGTTACGGGGCCAGATAATATAATATGCCAAATGATTTTTTTTGTACAATATGAATTATGAGAGTTTAATTCTATGCAGAAAAATATGTAGTTCTGCAATTGGAAGCATTGGTGTCTTTGAATAAAACTAAGTTATCATAATTGCAAGTGACTGGTGGCTCTTGTACAAGTTTTTGCTTCAAATTACGTATTGCATTAGAAAAGAAAAACAACTCGTTTGATGCATAAGGTAAGGTTTAACTGATCCAAACTCAAAACAGCAAAGGAACACACATACACTTCTCATTCGCAGACTCCGACTCACTGTGGTACCTATTTTATACAAAATGGGATATCCTCTTGCTGTCGGCACTTTGTCATCTAACTTAATTTGCATATAATTCAACTATAATTTATGCAAATTTTACGTCACCTGACCCCACTCTCTACTCCCTCTATCGCCCCATTCCTATCCACTGTTCTTTTGCCGACGGCACACGTCGGACGTGTTTGTAAGTTGGTGCTTCCAATTCGGTTGATGGTGCGTTTCCGTCTAGCAGCGTTTATGGGAATTGGTTGAGTTGCAGAAAACTCCGTAAGTTGGACTAATTAACTTGTTCTGTGGAACATGAAATGAATACTTTTTAAATCTTCGCCGCCTTGTTTTTAATCGATTCAATCTTGACCGCCTTACAGTAAAACTGGAAATCACTGTTTGCAGCGAATAGCGTTTCGTAAATTGGAGAAAACGAATTGATATGCGGTCGCCTTCGAGGCGAATTGAGAGAAGTGTTGAGAGACGAGGCAAGAGAGGCCCGAGAGAGAGATTTAAAAAGAGTTAGTCGAAATAAGTATGAGAATGTGAAGAGAGAAAACGATAACTCTATATGAATGTAGCGAGAAAAAGGGTACACGATACCCTCAAGGTTAAACGATAACCCGATGATGTGTGTATTGAGAATGAAAAGGCTTATGAATTGTGGCATATAAATGAGTTTCGGAGAGCCTTGAGGGTTATGCGATAACTCCAGAGTTAACTCGTAGAGCGTTATACGATGGCACTGGGCAAAACTATGGCGTACACATAAGTGTTTAAAAAAACTTGTTATTTGCGAAACGTTGACGATGGCGGCGTACAAACTATGAAAGAGAAAACGCCGTGCGTGGCGGGCGATGCCATGTTTCCTGCTGCTCCGGGGGAGTAGGGCAGTGATGGATAGATAGTGGTGGTGTGAGAACGATGTGGGGCGTTCCATTTTTTGCGGCCGACGGCCTAGTGACAACGTTGGCCAGAAGTAATATTGTACACTGGAACTAAAAGTTGTGCAGACTGATGCCTTGGTGGTCGAGTTTGTACGCATGAAGTGGAAAAATGTCACGTTCAATGTCGAACGTAGTTGTGACTGACCATGGTTGATTGTGATGGCGATACACCAGGTGTAATACCATTGGTATACTGTTGGTAAACAATGCCCATTGCGGAGGCAAGGGTGCCAGATGGGGCTGAGCGAGGTTAGGCCTAAAAGACGGCAACGATTAGGCTTACGGGCAATGGAGCCGATCGGTCTCGCATTACGATGTAGTAAGGCAGTAATTGAAATAATGTAGTAATTGTGGGACGAATTGGATTTGTGCGAAGTGCTTCGCGAATAAATTTAAATTTGAAATACGAAATTTCAAATTTCAAATACGAAATTTGAATACGAAATTGGAATGTGGAAGCGACCACGAGGGTGGTCAGGCAATATTGGTCACGTCATTTTAGTTTTTACTGCCAGCAGGACACTTCCCCTATTTAATAAATAAATAAATAAGTAAATAAATGCGATGCTTGTCTAAAGAGTGAGGAATACATGTTTTCCTGTTGGGTGAATTTGAGAACGGTGGTGCACTGCAAAGCGCTGTGAAACTTGCGCATTACGGAATATTAAGCACCTGTGTGATCTGATTATTAAAGCTACGTCAGTGGTGGGCGTTCTATGAATGTGAAACGTAGATACGTAGGCAAGTTGAGGATTAACTGCCTCGAGACCTGTCAGTGCATTGTTTATAGGCGGGTTCAGATGTGCAGTGTTGTCAATTGCAATTAACACTGATTTGTGTGACAAATAATCGCCACCTCAGGACGGGTGGCAATGTAGGGGCCTTAGGGCTGATCTTGAGCAGATTCCGAGGTGGTGAATGGCTACATTCTTGTTGTGGCGGGTACAGCCTGTTGGGTGGTCTGGCCATTATCAATGGGTGAGTTGGCCCGGCCGTGCCACCCCCCTCGTCAGGCGATTTTGATGTGGTTTGCGATTGTCACTGCGGAGGGGGTAGTGTTTGGGTGACCCCTAACACCGTTGGCCCTTACAGGTGGTGCGGCTAGGAGAGCCTTGGGCCCGTGGGTAAGAGACAGGCCCGATTCCGTGTGTTGTGTGCCCGCAAGCCAGGGGGTGTTTCGGAAACAGTTGTGAATAGGGCCGTGGGGAAGCCTGTCATTACTTTAGCCATGGATGCCCACAGATTGTGTTTGTTGCCAGAGTATTTTGGGTGACCGACGGAGGACACACGGGTGACCCTGCAGTGGGCGAGGGGTGCTGGTATAGGTGGTCTCATGGAAGGCAAGAGGGGATGTTTCCAGGTGTAAGGCCTTTGTTGTGCGTGACGCAGAAGTCTGTATGATTCACGTTGTTGGGATGGCGAAGAGGCTTGTTACTGGCAGCGTCATAGATACGGGCAGCAGCTAAGTGAGCTCATAGTCGGTGCTTTGGCGGCTCGCCCGAAGGTAAGGAGAGCGACTCTGGTTTCCACAGGCACTGTGGTTGGAATGGTGTAGGAATGAATTCCGAGCATTTGAATATAATTGGTTGCGATGGCGCCAGTGGTTAGGTGCTGTTAGCTTTGGCCTGGCAGCTTGGTCGTACTGTGCACGGGAGGCTGGACATGCTGCCCGTGTGGGTCCCGCATCACCCTGACTGAGTAGCTAGGGGGCAGGTTGCATCGAACGCCGATCGCAGCATGGGGCAGGGGCCACCGGAAGAGGGCATCATCGCCAGGTTTTGCCAGGCAGTTGCTATGCGTATCATAGGTGTGGCAGCCTTGTTTTTTTGACGGAAACGACGGGCACCTGCAACGAGGACAGGTCGCATGTCACCATGGTTGACAAGGTAGGAGCTGGCCGAGCGCCACGTTTTTTAATCAAGATCCCATTTTGTACAAAATATGTAACGCAGTGAGTCGGAGTCCGCGAATGAAAAATGATGATTCTATCAGAGAACTTGTTCTCGCAGTAGAATCCGACGAAACTGTTACCTTTACGATTGCTTCCGCCTCTCTGGCGCTCTTGTAGCTCAGCTGCAAAAGACAGTGGATAGGAATGGGGCGATAGAGGGAGTAGAGAATGGGGCAGGTGACGTAAAATTTGCATAAATTATAGTTGAATTGTATGCAAATTAAGTTAGATGACAAGGTGCCGACAGCCAGAGGATATCCCATTTTGTATAAAATAGACAACACAGTTTCATCGGATTCTACTCTGAGAACTTCGATTCTCCTGCGAGAACAAGTTCTCTGATAGAATCATCATTTTTCATTCGCGGACTCCGACTCACTGCGTTACATATTTTGTACAAAATGGGATCTCTGGTAGAATCATCATTTTCCTGTAAGGTTTCAGATACTGCTGTACTGTTTATGTTAAGTACACGTCAAACCTTACTGCAGTCGAATGTTTTTACCATGTTTAGTTGTACACACAATAGGTTAGCTAATGAGCTAATGATTGATGCATTCTACTTGGCTAACGACATTGCTGGAATGTTTAAAAAGTAATCGTAGTGTGCTTAGCACAGCTCTACAGGTAACTTAGGGTTCATGCGAGTCCTTGAAAACCTGGAAATGTTCTGGAAAGTAATAATGAAAGTCCATGCCTGGTAAAGTGCTTGAAATTTTGAAAAATTATATAGGTATCATCAGTAGGTTGATAACGGAAAGCAGACGACGTGAGTGAAGAACACTGAACAATTTAGCCAAGAAAGTAGTAGAGTGTGTAGCCTTTCATTATTATTACTTTGTTTGGACATGAAAAGTTTTGAAATTTGGGCTCTGGCTTTAATTGTATTTATGCGTATAATGGTTGGATACAGTAGTAAGGTTATGTGTATAATGGTTGGCTACAGTACTAAGATTTCATGTGGACTAAACAGTACAGCAACACTGCAGTATCTGAAACCTTACAGGAAAGTTTATTTGTGTTCCTTTGCTGTTTTGACTTCGGATTAGAAACTTTACCGTAAGTATAAAACGAGTTCTTTTTTGTTTTCTAATTTGTGCTAATTTTGTGTACCATGCAGTTTAATATTTTGATTCTTTATCAAATGCAGGTTGCTGGAACAAACCCTTTAAATCTTGATGACGTTGCATGTCGGAAGAGGTTTGCTTAAAACTTAGGGCCCGGTGTCACCACGCTCGAGACGCGATGCCGGGCTGAACCGTGTCTCGTCACGTGCCAAGTTATGATTGAGACGGAGTGTGGAATTTGAGGCCACTGCGTGTCTCGTCACGTGCCAGGTTACGGTCGAGACGAGCTACCAAAGTTGAAGACATCCTGTGTCTGGAAGAGCTTCACTCGAAACGTGGGTCCGGTTTAGCCACAATCGAGATGAGTGGTAAGAATGGAAAAGTGTCTCCTCTCGTACCAGGTTATGATTGAGACAAGGTGCTTCGACTGAAGACGTCACATATCTTGTAGAGCTTCATTCGAAACGTAGGCTTGGCCAAGCCACGATCGAGATGAGCTGTGTTGAACACTTCATCCGTCTTGAAGGCTTCACTCCAAACGTGGGACTGCAGGAAATTGTCAACTGCGTTCAGCTTGGATCCAATCAGTCGGCGGCTGCAGAGACAGGTGTGAATGAGGAATGTTCTCCCGAACCATCGTAGTTGGTGGCGTCCTCCTGGGATCGGCGCAAGCTACGATTGCTCCATAGCATCCATCATGAGTCTTCACTTGATATGTGAGTTTAGCCATGATCGAGACTAGCTACAAGAGTTGAAAACGTCATCCTCTTGAAAATGTCACTCAAAATGTGGGTTGGGCCACGAATATGACGAGCAGAAGTGCTGGTAACATCATCCGTCTTTGGTGCAATAAGATGGCAGCGTAAACTGGTAGTGAGGGCAGAGTACGAATGCGAATGCTCCTCCAGGCCGTTGCAGTCAGTGGCGCCCTCAGGTGACAATAGTGTAAACGGCGAAAGCTTTGGCGCGCGAATGCGGCGACGTCCCCTCTGGTGACAGTGGTGCAAATGACGACTGCATCACTGCGCGTATGCGAATGCGGAGACGTCCGTAGTCCCTTGCATCTCAGCAAAGGGCGGCCCACCGAATTCTAACTTCATCACGAACAAGTCGGGAGAAGAGCAACCCAACAAGGTGGCGTCGTCTGGAAGAGTCGAGCGGTAGACGAGAAGAAAAACGAAGGGGCGAATGTCGTGAAACAGTGCAACGTGGAGACGGCAGCTGGAGGAAAAATGAATGACGAATGATCTTGCGAGCTAGTATTTATAGAGGACTGCGTCATGCATGCACGGTAGGGAGAATGTAATGTAATGTAATGTTTTTCAGTTGGAGAATGTAACCTTGCCTTCGGTTGACGAAGTACGAGACCTGGGAATCTGGTTTACCAGGAATCTGAAGCCTTCATTACACTGTCTGAAAATTAGTGCTTTAGCCTTTCGTCGCTTAGCAATTGTCAACAGATGCTTCACATCTGGCAACGCAAATACTAGAATCCAGGCTTTTAAGGTGTTTGTTCGACCATTACTCGAGTATGCAACCCCGGTGTGGTCTCCTAGCCTATTAAAGGATATCGACAAAATTGAGTTGGTACAGCGCCGCTTTACTAAGAGTCTACCGGGCTTGCGCAACATCGATCATTTAGAGCGCCTCCAAAGAACTGGCCTCGAATTACTCGAGTTGCGGAGAATTAAGTTTGATCTCATCTTAACGTACAAGATCTTGCGCGGTCTCATCTCTGTTGATCTCCCTTTCTTCGATAAAGCTCCAAACGGTCAAATGACTAGGGGACACCCCTGGAAGTTGTCTGTGCAGGGCTCGCACCTTAACTGTCGCCGAGATTTCTTCTCGGTCCGTGTCGTCCCAATTTGGAATGCCCTTGGTGCTGTGACGGTTAATATGAACACGTTAACTGGCTTTCGTAGAATGCTAAACAATGAACCTTTGCATTCCTACCTCAAACGACCATCTTGACTTTGATTTTGGCCCGAAAAACAGTCATGTTTCCCACCCTCTTGTTGGTCCGGTGTTAGTGGCTCAACACCCTTCCGGTACCTACCACGTTAATTGTGGTGAACATTATTTATTATTATTATTATTATAGGGCTACACAGCTGGCGACTACACGCAGCTTAAATTATCCAGGGAAACTGCAACGTTCGAGGAACTAATGCAAAAATTAATAAGTATAGTATATTTTCCAGCAACAAGAAATTCTTATTTTCTCTTGTTTGCCAAAGGGGTATTGCCACAAGAGAAGGCAAATCTATGCTTACGAATACTTGTTTTTAATAAAACTTACGAGTAATATTTATTTCTTATTCCTACACATTTCCCCCAATCCAACGTGGTTCCCACTTGAAATCTGCCACCAGTCTGTAACTGTGGTTGGTGGATAGCTCTCACCCTACCCGATGAAGGTTGCCTCCGAACCAATGGGCATTCATGCCAGTTGTTCAACTGCAGGTTACCTGGGAAGATATTTTTAACCCACCCCACCCACTTCCAAAAGTTCAATTTACAGTTGTTATACCCCAACTTATGTTTGGCGTCGTTATGATTATCCAAGCCTATTTGGAAGGACTAATCGGATAAAAGGTCATGATGACAATAATATAAACACTTGTAAATACGCTAAAATTAATGACCGACACAAGGGTTGATTAACATTCTATTATCCTTTAGGGATGTACCGAATTTTCGGTAATTATTCGGTATTCGGCCAAAAATTCAAGTATTCGGTATTCGGCCGAATACTGATTTTGGCCGAATAGTGTTATTCGGTATTCGGCCGAATACTGATTTTGGCCGAATAGTGCTATTCGGTATTCGGCCAAATACTGATTTTGGCCGAATAGTGATATTAGGTATTTGGCCGAATAGTGTCAAGATTTGTTGCTATTCGGCCGAATATTTTTTAGTATAAATTTATGTAATTGTGTGAATGTAGGAACGTTAGCTTAAGCATTTACTTTTTGGTTTGTGAGGAATTGTCTTCTGACATTTCTAAAAGAAGGAAAAAATTATCAAATATGTTTAAATTACAGGTATTCGGTCAAGTATTCGGCACAGAACTGAATAATTCGGTATTCGGCAGTTTAACTATTCGGTTGTATATTCGGTATTCGGCAAGTTGAGTATTCAGTTATATATTCTGTATTCGGTAACTTAACTATTCGGTTGTATATTCGGTATTCGGTAAGTTGAGTATTCGGTTATATATTCGGTGCATCCCTATTATCCTTTTGAATACACGGACTCGACTTATTCTGTCGGCCTTATTACAATTATTAAATGGAATCGATTCAATATATTCACTTTGCATTCAATTCGGAAATTATCAAGCAATTCAACAATATCGGACGTATTTAATGGACCAATGAAATCAAGGATAAGCTAAGCTAAATCTGATAATTATTTATGTCCATAATTACTATAATGAATAATATCACAAACAAATAAAAGGATACTCAAGTGAGTGCGACTATGGCAGGTCGCTATGGCTACATGAAGCTGTGCTCCCGCTACTGGCGGCGGCCTAGCTATCATTTCGGCCGGGGACCTTGGTGTTGAGCGAGCGGTGTAGCCTAACAGTCTAAAACTGTGAATTAGAATGCTTCTGAAAGGTTGTTGGAATGGTCTCGGAATGGTTGCTTTCGTACGTTTCTTTTCTCTTCATTTACGTTTAGCCCAGCTTTGGTTTAGTATGGCAGATTCTTTGTGTTGACGTCACGTTCCCTATAAGGTAAGGAAAGCATCCCATCCCAACGCACCCTTCTGATGTCACGACCTATCCCTAACTTTGTACACGTTCCTATTGGTCCAACAAATATGTCATACGGCCTAGCCCTTCTCTCAACGACGTGACGTGTATTTTTAGACTCACCAGAGCCTTGTTGCCTAAGGCTCTGTTTCTGCATTTACTTGCAAGCAATTTTAAATGCAATAAATGTACTTTCTAATTTATGCGTATAGTTTTTATTGTACTGGAATTACAATGTGATAAATATGGTGAAATAACGTAACATAATATGGTTAATATTCAAAATATGGCCAATATACACTTACCCTATAATTTTTGGCATTTATGCATAAATCAATAGATAACAGGCGTGAAAGGAGAAAGAACTTTCTTTGTGCTATAAAAGTACTATACCTGTCAATTTTAGCATTATTGTCCCAATGATGCTGTTGGATGCTTGAGACTTGAATTGCCGCCTCAGTTACCCAACTGCGCATGCGCGGTCCTCCCTATAAGAGTGGCGGCTATGCAGGCTCGTCATCTCTTTGTCTCAAGCCGCCGTCCTACACAGCCGCTCGTTCTGTTGGTTCTTCGCTTTTCACCCGTCTCCAGCTCCCTTCGCCCGAAGACATCATGGCTCCGTTCCCGTGCCTTTCCCGGGACCGATCCATCTTCCGAGTTGGTCCCACATCTCGGTCACCCTTCGTCCGTGCGTCTACCTCACCCTTCGCTGGTACCGTGGCTCCCTTCCCGTGTCCCCCACGGGTCCGACCCACCTTCCGATTTGGCCTCGCGCCATACGGTCGCTCCTGCATGCCCTCGCCTTACCAGCACTGCAGTCATCGTGGCTCCCTTCCTGTGTTACACGGGTCCGACCCACCTTCCATTCGGCTTACGCTTTTCGGTCGTCCCTCCGCCTGCCGCTCCGAAGTCACCGTGGCTTCCTTCCCGTGGTCCGCCCCACCTTCGGCCTGGCTTCACGCCATTCGGTCGCTCCCGTATCTGCACTTGCCGTCTCTCCCGTCACCGGAATTTCCGTGGCTCCGTCCCACCGACATCATCCTAACCTCCTTCGCTCGCATCCGACCTTCCCGGCTGACCCTGTGACTATGTAGTTCATCACCCGGGTTCCGAAGTCACCATTGGCCCTTCCCCACCTGCCTTCTGAACCTTTGTTGCACTCCTTCACCCCAGTCTCCGTCCGCACAGATCTGCCTTCAAGCCAGCTTTTTACCTTCGGCCATTCCGGGTGCTGACTGCCGTCTTTCACTGAACCATGTCCACCGCTTTCTCGGCCTTCCGTCTAGCCTCCACGCCCTTTGGTGTATTACATCGGGATGCTCACCCTTCGTTGGAACCTGAAAACGGCGTGGCTCCTTTCCCGTGCTTTTCCCGGGTCTGACCCACCTTCCGAATGGGCCCCCGCCCTTCGGTCGTCCTTCAGCAGGCTGCCGCCTTTCGTTGAAACCTATTAACGGCGTGGCTCCCTTCCCGTGTTTTCCCGGGTCCGATACACCTTCCGAATGGGCTCCTGCCCTTCGGTCGATTTCACCAGACTCCCGCCCTTCATTGGACCGTGTTAACATCATGGCTCCCTCCCCGTGCCTTTCCCGGGTCCGACCCACCTTCCGAATCGGTTCCCGCACTTCGTTGGGCCTGATAACGTCGTGGCTTCCTTCCCATGCTCTCCCCGGATCCCACCCGCCTTCCGAATGGACTCCTGCCCTTCGGCCGCTTTTCAGGAGGCTGCCGACCTTCCCTGGAATTCGAAATCGTCCTGGACACCTTCCGGACTCCCGGCGCGACCCATCTTCCGAAGGGGCTCCTACCCTTCGGCCGTCTCACAGCGGACTGGCCGCCCTTCGTTGGAACCTGAAGACACCGTGGCTCCCTTCCCGTGCACTTCCCGGGTCCGACTCACCTCCTGGAAGAATTACCCACCTTTCGGTCGCTTTCCTCCAAACTGCTTGTCCTTTGTCGATACCCGAAGACACCGTTCCTTCTCTTCTGGGCTTTCCCGGTCAACCTTCCTCGACACTAGCCTGCCTTCAGTCGCTCCCTGACTGGCCGCCCGCCCTTCGTTGGTCGTGCTGCCAACGCCGCTCCCGGGCCCACCCCTCCTGGGTTCGAATTCAACAGGACTCTCCCCAATCTTTTTTAAATCTCGTCACTTCCGGGTGGCCTCCTGTCGCCCCTTCAGCCGAACCTGCAACCACGCCGGATAAGCAAGCACCAAGCGGGACACCTGGTCCCATCACATCACTCTTACCTCCCTTTGACACCTGTGTGACACCCACCTTCGGTCGACTTCTGCTCCCTCTCCAGGCCACTCACCTTCGCATGCTGGGACACCATCACTACACCATGAGACAGCCGACTTCCCGTTCTCAACATCCTGTTATGTGAACCCAAGGATGCCTTTTCTCTCCCTGGAGCACCAAGACTTCTACCCCCCCCCCATCCAATCGAAGGCAGTCTTCCCCTTCAGTCCGGGAACCCTACAGCCTCTTCAGACGGATCCTCCGCACTTCTCCAGGTCTACCCCGAACGTAATGCTTTCTACATCTATGAGCTGCCCTCCCCGTCCTTCTTCCTCCGTCGTGACGGCTTTCCACATTTCAATAGCGCCAATCGTCAGTCATACTTGCGCCAGCCTCTGTCCTCGAATTCCTGGTCCCTTACGCTTCTGTTCCCGTTGCTCCACGGTTTTCTTCTTCAACACAGTTTACTTAGACAAAACAAAAAACAAAAAAAAAGAGACAGCTCTCCACCGTAGGTCTCCGCCCTTCATCATAACCAACCGTCCCGGGAGTCGCTCACCTCCCCTTCGGCCGCTCCCTGTTGACGTTTTTTTCCAAGCCTTCGATGCGATCCTACTCTCCCTCACGATCAACCCATGGTTACTCTTTGCCACTAGGAGTGCCCACACTCCGTTCGGGAGTCGACTTCCGCCTTTCACTTCCGGCCGCTTCCCTCCTCTCTCGTCATAACTCTTTGTGCCAGCGTTCCAGCTACCTAGCACCCCACGTACCCGTGTTCTGTTCATCGTCCCATCGTGCCTTCGCATCATCTGCAATCATGGTGAAGACAAAGAAGCCGAAGGACATTGAAGACAATGTAGACATCTACTTCAGCCGTGTTCCAACAATTGAAGACCCTGGGAAGTGTCACTGCGCAGGCCTCCTTGACCCCCTACGGATTGACCCACACGCTAGTGTTTGCCAATATCATCGCAGGTGTGATTACTATAAAAACCCATGGCCCCATCTGCGTAACAATTCGCCTCGTCACATGTCGTAACATCGCTTCCCGGCAACTCCTTTCCGCAACACGTAAACGTCAGGCCATCAATCAAAAACTTAAGATGAAAAAATTATGTGAAGAATCACTTTCGTTGCATTCATCCCCTGCTTCCACTACCATTGCTGTTCCCCCAACTCCAGGCGGATTACAGACCTACTCAGGTGCCAGCACACCCCTTTCACAACAGTCCTGGACCAAAACAACAGGTTCTGTTGATACTCCGGACAGTGTCCTTTCCATACACTCTTCTCTGGCCGACCAGAACGCACACACGCCAGTTCGCCCCGAACCGTCGATAATAGAGGAGCCTCTCTCGTCCCCAATAAACGACGTTATTCTTGAAGGTGAACTCCCTTTGTTGGAAACCAACGTGGCCCCTGCCACTCTCTTCTCTCCGCATCACGGAAACTCTGAAGAAGAGACAACATCCCTCAGGTTGGACTCAACCACCCCTTCAATCGAGTCGTACTCACCCACACCTCAAGTGACTGTGCCAACTCCCCTTCAACGGGATCCAACGCCCCTCTACGGCCTCGACAACGACGACATCTTCAAAGTTGATCATGAAAAAAATCTTCCTAACGCTGCGTCACAAGCTCCACCTCAATGTACGTGCACGCAAACAGTATGACAAAAACGTCCACAAAGTTAAACCATATCTTCTCCATTTGCATGACGTGCTTCTCAAAAATTCAGCTGACAAACTGCTCTCGGATGCCACATACGGTAAAACCGTACCTCCTCCTCATACGGGTCTCAAACCCCCCTTAACCTTATCTCCTTGGATTTTACACCCGGTGGACATCCTTCACAAATTACGCCGCCCTTATTCTCGCCCTTGCCGTCTTCTACACTCCAGTTTGCTCGCCACATCTCACGATCCAGTGGAAATGTACGACTCAAGTCTTTCTCCTATGGCAACATCACAGCAGGACCCAGGCTCCATCACACAACTTCACCTTTCCAACATCACCGAGTCATGGAACGCCATCAAACAATTTCGTCATCCCACAACCTCTTAGCATACTCCTTATGGCAATATGATAACTCCGTTGAGTCTGTTCCCCTACACCACGACATGACTGCCCTCTCCAACACCCCATCCTCTGACATTCCATGCGTCCCATGCAGGTCAAAAGCCAGACAATACTGCATGGACCTACGGTCCCAACCTCGTCCCTCCAACCAATAAACGGGGATGTAGCCGGCCTCCTTTAAAAAACCCCATCTTGGACCTTTTGACGCAACACTACAAAAAAAGGCGGGGGGGGGGAGAACATTGAAAACAAAGTGGACTAATTGTCTCCTCACGGCCGGCTAAGTACAATAGACACTTATGACGTAAAAAAAAAAAATTGTGAAATTTATCCTGGTTGTGACGACCTTCTTCACCAATCCTCAGTCGAACATTCCCAACCCATCAGATGACCCCTCTCCCATTCCAGAACTTCTCCACCAACTCGTGTACACCAATCCATCCCGATCGTCGCCAGTGGACCAAAGATCATCTCAACAGGTAAATTGTCACCCCTACTCTTCCCTTTGTGTTTACCTCGTAAACATTAATGATAACGATGGGACGGAACTGGCCATACAGCTAAACCACTTGGAGTGCACCTCCAAGTATCGACCAGGTGGGTGACCATCCGCCTCAGAACCCCTGGGAACTCGCTCAAAAGGTGCCTGCCACCAATTTGACCAAGTTTGCCTGTCAATGCTGAAATTGACAGGTATAGTACTTTTACAGCACAAAGAAAGAACATTTTGCCGGCCCCCAGCCAGGCCGGCTAAAAATGGTTTCTTTTGCTGAAAAAAGTACTATACCTTAGACTCCTCCTAGCCTCCCTTCTTGAGCCACCTTTTGGCACAATTGAGAGACGAAGAGATGACGAGCCCGCGTAGCCGCCACTCTTATAGGGAGGACCGCACATGCGCAGTCGGGTAACTGAGGCGGCAATTCAAGTCTCAAGCATCCAACAGCATCATTGGGACAGTAATGCTAAAATTGACAGGTATAGTACTTTTTTCAGCAAAAGAAACCATTTTTAGCCGGCCTGCCTGGGGGCTGGCAAAATGTTCTTTTTCCTTTTGGGTGGGGAGATTGGTGGCGGAGGAGGGTAATGGCATAACATGACACTGAATGTAAATGAGTAGCAGCTCTTTATCACCCAGTTTCGACAATCTCAGTACTATCAGGAGGAAATGAAAACTGGGAGTACACAACTCGTAGCACATACCATTGATTCCGGCACTTGTCGTTTTGGAATGGGGCTTCACCACAACACGTAAACGCCAGCCTAAGCGAAAATATAAGATTTTCTTGTCAATTCTGTCGATTATATTAGTTTACGTGCTTTAGAATTTAGGTTATATGCTTGATTTTTGGTTTATATTCTTGAGTTTAAGGAGATTAGTTCACTTACCTGTGGTTTAAAGTCTTACATCGGGTTCTCAAGTTCCAGCAAAACGCAATCTTCTTCCTTCGAAACGGTTCGAAAGAGCTCATGCGATTTCCAACCAATCAGTAGGCGATATCGCTTTAACCAATCAGAGAGCGGAACACATTCGCCTTTTAGGGGCAAGCTGACGTAGCAGATGCAAGACCAGTTGCGATAGTTGCGGTCCTCCCTCCACTAATAGTGAGCGAGGAACGCAGCTTCAATCCCCGTTTGCCTTGAGCAGACAACGCTCGCAATCTGCTCTCACCCTTTGGAAAGTGAACGGCAGTTTTCTTTTTTCCAGTTTCAATTCGCAGATTCAGTCCCAATTTGCCTTGAGCAGACGACGCTCGCTATCTGCTCTCACCGTTTGGAAAGTGATGGCATTTTTTTTCTTTCTGAACACTGCTTAGACACGCGTATAAACAATCTGCTCCCCCCCCCCTGCCCCCACCAGATAAAAGCATAATGGACAGGGGACGGCTTAGCGGTTGTGGCATTGCTACGCCGGTAGGCCATCCTACTCGTATTTTGTGAAGAACCCATGTCGTTTGGAAAGCGAACGGCGATTTTTTTCCTGAACACTGGTTAAGCACGCATGTAAACAATGATCCCTTCCCCCTCAATCCGATGAGAACTTGATGGACTTACCGGTTATGTGATTGCCAGCGATAAGTCTTTATTTACAAACAAACAACTTTGTTTATATGTTATTACGTATTTTATGAAGTAGCTAAAACTGACGCCTTTCTAATCATGCATTACATCGATAGCCCATCAACTTGCTACCTCGTCTGCAGCCCTCATCCTATGCATTGATGGCCACCAACTACCCCATAGTTATTCTGCATTATTAGGCTACCTACAACCAGCGGCGTAAATAAACATTTTTCTGGGAAGGGAGGGGGGGGTGCAAATTATACATTTTTACGCCCCTTCAACCCTCTTTCAGTGTCCCCTTCAGCATGCACAATAATACTCCACACAGGAGGCATGTTTTAGCGCCGGTGCACACGTGCGGTCGCCGCTGCGGTACCGCATTTGCGGTTTGGTTTACGTGCCATCTGTTGGATACTGCACACGTACCTGCGTCGACGTTGCGTTACCCGCCTGCAGCTCACCCGCCGCTCGTGCGGTCGTTTTGCGCCGCAATTCCCCCGTCAACGCAGCGGTACCGCAGCTTTAAAAAAACGCAATTGCGTCTCTGAATACCTTGGATGACTTGAGCGGTGCACACGTCCGCCGTTGACCGCAAAAGCGTTACCGAAAATGGCGTCCAATTTCGAAGAAATAGACATGGAATCGATTATTGGGGGAGTAAAGAACTATCCTGAAGTATGAACTGTTGCTGCAGAAATGATTGAAGACTCGTTGGGAAGTAATTAAAGAACTTGTCCGAATTTTTTAGTTAATCTGCAAGGGATGTATAACATTTTCACCTGGTACGTCTTAAATCAGTACATCAATGTACCAAAATTCGTCGCATTGGTTTTAAAATATATTTTTTGTTCACGAGGTAGGCGAAAAAAGCAACATCGTCTCATTGGTTTCAAACTATAATTTTTTTACATGAGGTTAGGGAACCGAAGCGTCAACGCGCATTAATAAGACGCACGTGTGCATTGATTGGATGCGTTACCACAGCCGCGCCCCAGCGTCGCCGCAGCGTTCAAAAAACGCACGTGTGCACCGGCGCTTAAAATACTTAGCTTTTTCATTATGTTCTTCATTAACTACAGTAAAGACCTTTGCATAGAACGTTGCTTACCCAATTATGTTTTCCTGCATGTCTCTCCCCTCCCCCCCAATAAAAGTTTATGAGATAGACGCCTAAGCCACGCCCCTCCCCCCAACCTTCCTGTTTGCTGCTTCTACGTCCCTCCACCCTACATTATCGTGGCACTCCTGAATTACTTCTCCCTTTTTTTCTGAATCCACTGTTTTGGGTTTGAAAACCTAACGCAGTATCCACCTGTGGAATTTAGTTTGCTTGTCAAGATTCTTCCACTCCACATTACAAAATTACTGTGCTGTTTATTTATTTTTTCGGGGATTCACTGACTACGATAAAGACATTTCAGTGTACCTTCAGTGTGTCCAATAATAATTGTTCCCCCGCCATTGCTTTACCCTTTCCCCCACACCTTCCCCAAACGTGAACAGGAACACCGGTTCTTCCTGTTGCATCGTCTGTCTTCAAACGTTTTTTTTTTTTTTTTTTTTTTTTGGATGGCGTGTCGACAACAGATCGTTAGCGCCAACGTCAGTCACAGTGCAGTGGTCCGGGAGTATGGCAAGCCATTCTGTCTTTTATTACAGAAATTACAGATATCTTTAATTTAATTAGAGATATCTGCAATTCTTTTAAAGATATCTGTAATTCTTTAAAGATATCAAAAAACATTTGCAGATATCTGTAATTGAATTACAGATATCTCTAATTCATTTAACGATATCTGTGAATACGCGCCATTTACAGATATCTGTAATTCAATTACAGATATCTCTAATTCAATTACAGATATCTGGAATTCGCTGTATTTAAAGATATCTTTAAATGAATTACAGATTTCTCATTCGCAGACTCCGACTCACTGTGTTACCTATTTTATACAAATGGGATATCCTCTTGCTGTCGGCACCTTTGTCATCTAACTTGATTTGCATACAATTCAATTATAATTTATGCAAATTTTACGTCACCTGACCCCACTCTCTACTCCCCCTATCGCCCCATTCCTATCCACTGTTCTTTTGCCAACAGCACAAGTCGGACGTGTTTGTAAGTTGGTGCGTGCTTCCAATTCGGTTGATGGTGAGTTTCCGTTTAGCAGCGTTTATGGGAATTGGTTGAGTTGCAGAAAACGCCGTAAGTTGGACTAATTAATTTGTTTGTGGAACATGAAATGAATAATTTTTTTAATCTTAGCTGCCTTAATTTTTAATCGTTTCAATCTTGATCGCCTTACAGTAAAACTGAAAACTAACGGCGGAATGTGGCGAATACTACAAACAAGGAGGCCTGTTTGCAGCGAATAGCGTTTTGCAATTTGGAGAAAACGATTAATATGCAGTCGCCTTCGAGGCGCTTAGTTGCGAGACTTGTTGAGAGATGAGACAAGAGAGGCCCGAGAGAGAGATTTAAAAAGAGTTAGTCGTAATTAGTATGAGAATGTGAAGTGAGAAAACGATAACTCTATATGAATGTAGCGAGAAAAAGGGTACACGATAACCCCGTGATGTGTGTATTGAGAATGAAAACGCTTATGAATTGTGGCATGTAAATGAGTTTCGGAGATGCCTTGAGAGTTATGCGATAACTCCAGAGTTGCACGATAACTCGTAGGGCGTTATACGATAGCGCTGGGTGAAAATATGGCGTACACATGAGTGTTTTAAAACTTGTTATTTGCGGAACGTTGACGATGGCGGCGTACGAACTATGAATGGGAAAACACCGTGCGTGGTGGGCGATGCCATGTTTCCTGCTGCTCCGGGGGAGTAGGGCAGTGATGGATAGATTGTGACGGTGTGAGAGGACTGTGGGGCGCTCCATTTGTTTGCGGCCGAGGGGAGACGGCCTGGTGGCGATATTGGCCAGAACTAATATGGTACGCCGGAACTAAAAGTTGTGTAGGCTGATTGTGCCTTGGTGGTCGAGTTTGTACGCATGAAGTTGAAAAATGTCACGTTCAATGTCGAACGTAATTGTGAGTGACCATGGTTCATTGTGATGGCAATAAATCTAGTGTAATACCGTTGGTGCTCTGTTGGTAAACAAAGCATGTTGCAGAGGCAAGTGTGCCAGACGGGGCAGAGTGAGGTTAGGCCTAAAAGGCGGCAGCGATTAGGCTTACGGGAGCCGATCGGTCTCGCATTACGATGTAGTAAGGCAGTAATTGAAATAATGCAGTAATTGTGAGACGAATTGGATTTGTGCGAAGTGCTTCGAGAATAAATTTGAATATGAAATTTGAATACGAACTTGAAATGTGGAAGCGACCACAAGGGTGGTCAGGCAATATTGGTCACGTCATTTTAGTTTGTACTGCCTGCGGGACACTTCGCCTATTTTTATAAATAAATAAATAAATAAATGAATGCGATGCTGGCCTAAAGAGAGAGGAATACATGTTTTCCTGTTGGGTGAATTTGAGAACGGTGGTGCGCTGTGAAACTTGAGACTTGCCCTGCGCATTACGAAAGATTAAGCACATGTGTGATCTGATTATTTAAGCTACGTCAGTGATGGGCGTTACTATGATTGTGAGACGTGGATACATAGGCAAATTGAGAATTAACTGCCTCGAGAACTGTCAGTGCATTGTTTATAGACAGGTTCAGATGTGCAGTGCTGTCAATCTCAATTAACGCTGATTTGTATGACAAATAATCGCCACCTCAGGACGGGTAGCAATGTAGGGGCCTTAGGGCTGATCTTGACCAGATTTCGAGGTGGTGAAGGGCTACATCCTTTTGTGAAGTGGTATACCAGACAGGTACAGCCCGTTAAGTGGACTGGCCATTATCAATGGGTGAGTTGGCCCGGCCGTGCCAACCCCCTCCGCAGGCGATTTTGATGTGGATTGGATTGTCACTGCGGAGGGGGTAGTGTTTGGGTGACCACTGACACCGTGGGCCCTTACGGTTGTACGGCTGGGAGAGCCGTGGGCCCGTGGGTAGAAGACAGGCCCAGTTCCGTGAGTTGTGTGCCCGCAAGGCAGGGGGTGTTTCGGAGACGGTTGTGAATAGGGCCGTGGGGAAGCCTGTCATTACTTTAGCCATGGATGCCCACAGATTGTGTTTGCAACACTGGTCAGTTGCCAGAGTGTTTTGGGTGACCAACGGAGGACAGGTGCCTTTCAGTGGGCAATGGATGCTGATATAGGTGGTCTCCTGGAAGGCAGGAGGGGACGTTTCCCGGTGTAGGGCCTTTGGTGTGTGTGACGCAGAAGTCTGTACGATTCACGTTGTTGGGATGACGAGGAGGCTTGGAACTGGCGGCATTATCGATACGGTGCAGCAGCTAAGTGGGCTTATAGTCGGTGATTTGGTGGCTCGTCGAAGGTAAGGAGGGCGACTCTGGTTCCGCAGGCACTGTGGTTGGACTGGTGTAGGAATGACTTGGGTGCATTTGCATATAGCTGGTTGCGATGGCGCCAGAGGTTAGGTGCTGCTAGCTTTTACCTGGCGGCTTGGTCGTTCTGGGCACGGGATGCTGGACATACTGGGCCGTGTGGGTCCCGCGTCTCCCTAACTGAGTGGCTAGGGTGGTCAGGTTGCGACGAACGCCGGTCGCGGCATGGGGCCGGGGCCACCGGAAGGCATCATCGCCAGGTTTTGCCAGGCGGTTGCTATGCGTGTCGTGGGTGTTTTTTGGCTTTGTTTGTTTTGACGGAAACGGTGGGCACCTGCAACGAGGACAGGTCGCATGTCACCGTGGTTGACAAGGTAGGAGCTGGCCTGCGCCACGTTTTTTAATCAAGATCCCATTTGTATAAAATAGGTAACACAGTGAGTCGGAGTCTGCGAATGAGAAATGATGATTCTACCAGAGAACTTATTCTCGCAGGAGACTAGAAGTTCTCAGAGTAGAATCCAACGAAACTGTATTACCTTTACGACCGCCCCCGCCTCCCTGGCGCTCTTGTTGCGCAGCTGCAAAACACAGTGGATAGGAATGGGGCGATAGGGGGAGTAGAGAGTGGGGTCAGATGACGTAAAATTTGCATAAATTATAATTGAATTGTATGCAAATTAAGTTAGATGACAAAGGTGCCGACAGCAAGAGGATATCCCATTTGTATAAAATAGGTAACACAGTTTCGTCGGATGCTACTCTGAGAACTTCGATTCTCCTGCGAGAACAAGTTCTCTGGTAGAATCATCATATCCGCAATTGAATTACAGATATCTGTAATTCATTTAAAGATATCTGTAAATACGCGCCATTTATAGATATCTGTAATTCAATTACAGATTTCTGCAATTACCGACATCTAGTGGAGAAAAATTTAACCAACGCCAGAAAGGGAGAAAGGAAGACATATCGCCGCAAGCACAAAGGGGTTGTTTCCTGTTCGCCACGCTCCCTACCCTCTGCAATCGGGTCGGGGATTAATCCTCTAATTAACAACCTGCTTACCAACAACAACCTGCTTGGGAGGGGGGGGGGAGACAACAACCTGCTTACTCAGGCTAGGCTCGCTCGGCTGGGAGCATTGTTTGTACTTTGATGGTAAAAGTAAGAGAATGACAACAATTCCGCTACACATCTACTGATATCTCTTGATTCAATAATCAGTAAAATTAACAAGCAAAACATTACGGAACAAACTTTCAAAAAGAAATTATCGTACAAACAGTGGCACGTTAGAACAGACTGATTAGGCGCGACGTATGACCCTAAAAGTTTGAAGGATTTTTATCTTGTATTATGAACAGAATGCGTTTTTCAGAACTTGGACAAACAATTTGGTTCCAGGAAATTTTATTTTTAAAAATAACTTCGTACCCTTCAGTTGGACGTTACTGAATGGAGTATGAAAAACAAAAGACAAGTACAGGCCCGGACTGACACCCCAGAGGCCCAAGTGCCATGACCTTTTAAAAGACCCCGAAGCACCATTCAGAGGGGGGGAGGGGTGGAACGCGAACTCATAACGGACTGGTCAAGATTTACGCCGGGGGGGGGGAGGAAATGAAAAGTTTCATATAATGTTTGAAGTTTTAGTCGGTAAGATTAGCTTGGCGTTTAATATCACGACTTCACACGGGCGAAAAGTTTGGCGGGAATCCTTACAAGTTTTGTTGTGGTATAAAATTCAGTAAAATAAATATGTATTTAATAGTCCGAATACTTTAAATAGATTATGTACCTTCTGCAGAAGGTACATACACAGTACACACTCCAGATCACAGTAATAATACCAATATTGATCTAGTTAATCTTCGTTTAAAATTGCAAACGTTTATATTAGTTTAGGAGAACTCTAGAGCACCAGAACTTAATAGCTGAATCCACAGGCTAAAAGTAGAAATAATTTGCGTGGTTTAGCCCCCTTCCCCTTCCGAATTGTGTTTGGGGGTCTTTTAAAAGGTCATGGCACATGGGCCCCTGGTCTGTCAGTCCGAGCCTTTCACCATGACGAGTTGCGTAAAGAATAGTGAATTTTGAAGCTACAGACCTGCTAGGTCCGCAGTTTGGGGGGGGGGGGG
>JAHWFP010023921.1:0-20750 GCA_023313725.1 Lithobius niger
TGGCTGAAAACAACGTGGAATTTCACTGGCTAAATCTTTTGTTACGTTATGGCCAACAAATGGCATCTTTCTGCATCCTACCAGTGTAAAATAAAAGTATTGTTGGGCCCAACCACGCATGGTGTGCTTTGTATTAGACAACACTAAACAAACACGTACGGGTCGTACGTGCGGTAGGAAATAGCAGCGTTTTAAGCACGTACTGGTCGTATGTCTGGTAGTCAAGAGGTTAACGTCATGTCCAAGTTCGCTTGGGCAATTCCGATTAAATCTAAATCCGGCGTAGACGTTACTGAAACTTTCAAGAAGATACTTGAAGGAGAGACACCCCCCCTAAAAATGTATAAGTCGATTTAGGTAGTGAGTTCTACAATAAAAACTTCAAAGCCCTACTCAAGCGTCATAACATCAACATGCACTCTACGCACTCTGAGAAGAAAGCAAGCGTGGTAGAACGTTTTAACAGAACACTAAAAACTAGAACGTGGAAAAGATTCACCAGGTATGGGACTTATGAGTGGACGCACATTATTGACGAGTTAGTTTCCAATTACAATAACACAGTTCATTCCGCCATAAAATTTAAACTGAGGGAAGTAATTCAAACGTCACGAACCGTTGCTGAGACGAACTAGTACTCAACGGTTGTTGAAAAAACCCAAATTCGCCATAGGAAATAAAGTCAGGATTTTATAAAGTTAAAAAATTTTTGATAAGGGGTATTTGCAAAATTTTACTAACGAAGTTTTTATGATTCCTAAAGTGAAAATAAATCAGGCCGATTACTTATTTTTTAAAAGGCGAGTCGGGTGAACCGGTGCTCGGAGGTTTTTACTAACCAGAACTTCAAAAAACTCTAGTTCCTGATTTGTTTTTAGTAGAACATGTATTGTGTAAGAAGAAACGAAAAGATGGGAAAATACCTTACTTCATTAAATGGAAGTGCTATGACTCCAAGTACAACAGCTGGATGGACAACGTTAGCAATTTTAAATGAATATGTCCTTCCCTTTTTTTCCATGTAAAAATATTTCGATGTAATAAACGTTTAAAAAAAATTATTTTCTTCCCTTCCTCAACTTTTTTTCCCTTAACAATAAAACGAGATAAATATTTTACAGTTTCACAGTGGATAAGAAAACTTTCACGTGTGTGTACTGCGCTAGCATTTGCCCATCGCAAACTGAGCTGTGGGAACATCTACTGTTCCATCAACCATTTGATGCGGAGGAATGCACTTGCTTCCGCGACAAGCTACCTGACTTTCTCAAGAGACAGTCACCCCTATCTCGAGATGAAGGATTCGGCCAATGGCAATACGGGATGCCCCTAGTGGGGGAATGCGTCATTAGCGATTCGCTTCAGTTCCTCCTATCTATACATGTGGCACTGCAAGCGATGCTAGAAGTTTGTTTACACCAGCTTGTAAA
The DNA here is from genome assembly GCA_023313725.1 of Lithobius niger. NCBI lineage: Eukaryota > Metazoa > Arthropoda > Chilopoda > Lithobiomorpha > Lithobiidae > Lithobius > Lithobius niger. Next base: position 1,431 of record JAHWFP010023921.1, read on the forward strand.
CTGCAAAGCCCAGATCAGCGTGGGTATAGAGTTTGCTAGGGACCGAGCCTTCATTCAAACGGGATTTTGGTCGAGATATTCTGAAATACATAATCCCAACGACATTGGTCGAAGCCTTTGAAAAAATCCAACAATCCAATCTATGCTTTCGCCGAGCGGGGCAGTGGCTGGTTTATATCTCGCATCCTTAACCTACTAATCAGAGTGGCGAGGTATGAGCCGCTGCATGCATCATCGTACATCCCTCTTCAATTCGGAAACCTCAAACACCCATTACTGCGCCATTACCAAGGTAGCTGCTTTTCTTCGCTATCGAGATTTGGGCTCCAATGCCAAGTACTATTGTAGGAACTGTTTCGCCGGCTTTGGAAGAGAATGGATGCTTCTGGCCCATAAGAAAGAATGCGTTAAAATTAACCCCATGAAGCTCGAAGATTCAAGAAGCCAGGAGAAAACTCTCTCACATTTAGGCACTTTAGCTTTAAAAACCCTTTCCCCCGCATCATGTATGCCGATTTTGAATGCCTCCATCGCCCCGTCTAGACCGCTCAGCCCGATGCTTCGTCAAGTTTAACCACCGAAATCCATCAACACCTTCCTTGCAGTTTTGGCTACGTCCTGGTGGGACACGACGGGAATATTATACGTCACAATTAACACTTGGGAGAAAACGCGGTTGACATATTTTATAAATGTATGGAAGAAGAAGCTCGCCATTACGCGAGCCTGCTGAAAAATACAGAACCCCTCCACCTCACCCCGTCTAAAGAAACTGATTTCAAATATGCTCCGGTTTGTCATTATTGTGGGAAAGCCTTCAAAAAGTGTTAGCAGAAAGGAAATATTGACGGGGAATCTAACGTACGGCTCGTCGACAATAAGGTGAGGGATGGTTGCCACATCAGCGGGAATTACAGGGTGGGCCAAAAGTCGGGCCTACCTGAATATATCCTAAATGGTGTCAAATATCCTGAAAACAAGTTTATAGTAATAATGAGTAAACAGCGGGGATTCAGATGAGTGTGAAGACGATGACCTTGAAGACCTCCATCAAGGTCATCACATTGCTAACTTCTAAAGGAAGCACCGTAGACCATCAGTGCAAATTTAAAAGTTGTAGGTAATCATTAAAAACTGCCAACCCAAGAAACAGAATGGAAATCCATGTAGAAACGCGAGAGATATGTGCAAAATACCCTTTTTTCACATAAATTTCACTGCAAGAGCTACTTGTCAAGCAGTGAAGCACACCGCACACTACTGGAGAAGCTCGAAAAGAAAAATGAGCTGCAGCACATCTCAGCCGGAATTCAACTACTCTCAATTTGGAACCATGCAGTCATTTTGTAATGGGGGGGGGGGAGAGTTCTTTCGTCTAGTCTTTGTAAGGGGTCATGAAGTGTTAGTCTCTGGCAAAGGGATGGAAGTTAAAGAAGATGTAAACAAACTAGAGGGGAAATTAAAGGTTAAGCTCCAATGGCACATTCATCATTGGAATATGATTCTTTTAATGTTTTTGGGAACATTTTATTATTTGTAATCAGCCTTGTTCTTTCTTTAAAAACTGTCACGGCACATTTTTCACATCTACTAATTAGACTTGACTACAGATATCATCGATGGATAGCCTAAGAAGGAATACGAAACCTTCCCTCTTTTTTATACGTATTTCCTGGGGAATGAAAAGGAAGAGAGTTTTGTTTTGTATCTTGAGTTAATAGGGAGCTGGTCAAGATTTTAGTCAGTCTCGTGGAAGGGGGGGTTCGAAATTTTGGTGGTCCCGAAATTAATCCCGCCTAATACCTTCCCCCCCCCCCCCCGGTCGCCATTAATAATGACCCATCCCTAAGGCTGATTAAGAAATAAGAACTACATTTCAGCACACTTCAGCCATAATTCAACTAATCTCAGTTAGGCTGATGAGACATTATATACCTGCACTTCAGCGCAGTTCAGCCGTACTTCAACTACTCTCAGTTAGGCTGATGAGTAAATAATTAACTGCACTTTAGCAAATTTCAGCCAGATACACAGAACACTGTAATTTCAGATGGCAGCCTACGCCAATGCAGAACTCGTGGACATGATCATGTGCTATGGTTTGGCCCACGAAAATGTTCGTGAAGCTCTTCGAATTTATGAAGAACGGCATCCTCAACAAAGGCATCCAACAATACGAACGTTCAACAGGACACTTGCTCGTTTCCTGGAAACGGGCAGCATTGTAGCCCGTCCTCGAACAGGTCGGCCTCGAATTGCAACAGACGACAACAATAGTGTGATGGTTCTCGCAGAAGTAGCCGAAAACCCGCATACCAGTAGTCGTGCAGTTGGAAGGGCACTTGACATCAGTCATCAGTCTGTCCTACGTGCCTGAAGAGGAACAGTTTCCATCCATACCATGTTTACCTTCATCAGGCGCTGCGAGCAACAGATTGTGACCCCCGTCTGCATTACTTGGGAAGAATTACTGCTGACCGTTTATTTTTCAATTATGTATTTTGGACGGACGAGGCACAATTCATACGGGTTGGCATCGTGAATACGCACAATGTGCACTACTGGGTAGACGAGAATCCTCACTGATTGCGAGAAGCCCAACATCAGGAACAATGGCGGTTTAATGTCTGGTGTGGGATCCTAAATGGCCACATCATTGGCCCAGTATTCTACGATGGAACTCTAAATGGGAAATGCTACCTTGAACTCATTGTAGATGACATTGTAACTAACGTTATGGACAACCTGCCATTAGCGACAGTGCAGGCAATTTAGTACCAACTTGATGGAGCCCCACCCCATTTCCGTAGAACTGTGCGACAGCGGTTGGACGCTTTGTTCCCAGGACAGTGGATCGGTCGAGCTGGCCCAACGGCTTGGCCTGCTCGATCACCAGATTTAACTCCGCTGGACTTTTTCGTGTGGGGCCACGTTAAAGCCCAAGTGTATGAAACCCCCACAACAACAGCTGAAGACCTAAAGGAATGGATACGTGCAACATGTAGAGCCATCCCAGCAGCAACATTCATACCATACCACAACGTCACGGGGACAAGCATGCCGTAATGAGATGGGACACCATTACGAGCACCTTCTTGATTGATTTCCATCTTATTTTTATTCCACACAAACGTGATGGTCCAAGTTGGGCCCTTAACCCCCCCCCCTCTTTGTTGGTCAAAATTAATCCTCCATTTCTGACTCAATAGTAGAGGTTACGAAAACAGCCTTCAAGTTGCAAGTCTGCAGCTTTTGTAGTTGTTTACAAAGTTATTTACAATTAATTTATTTACAAGTTCGTTACAGTTATGTACGCTCATGTTATTTGTTTAGAACCCACTAATAACATGTCTGACCACATACCACACCCGTTGGTTCTGAACAATAAAATGGTGACAGAAACATTGTTCAAATTTCACGCAATGAAATACACAAAACTGGCTAATACCCGTAAAACAACAAACAAACATGAAATAAACAGCGTTGGGATAACTGTGTACAACAGACCGGAGATGCTAGCTGGTCACTTCCTTCTAACCTTTCCATTTGCTTCACTGCTTGACAAGTAGCTCTTGCAGTGAAGTTTATGTGCAAAAAGGGTATTTTGCACATAACTCTGGCGTTTCTACATGGATTTCCATTCTGTTTCTTGGGTTGGCAGTTTTTAATGATTACCTACAACTTTCAAATTTGCCTTGATGGTCTACGGTGCTTCCTTCAGAAGTTAGCAACGCGATGACCTTGATGGAGGTCTTCAAGGTCATCGTCTTTACATTCATCTGAATCCTCGCTGTTTACTCATTATTACTATAAACTTGTTTTCAGGATATTTGACACCATTTAGGATATATTCAGGTAGGCCCGACTTTTGGACCACCCTGTATAGCGGAGCTGCTCATCCAAACTTTAACCTAACTACTCGAGAAAGAAAAAACCATTCCCGTCGTGTTCCACGGTTTGGAAGGGTACGACATGCACCTTCTAGTACCTGCAGTCCACAAGTTTCCGGGAAAAGTAGATGTTATCGCTCGCAACATCGAGAGGTTTCAGACTATGATGATTAAGGAACACAACAGCAAGATAAACCTTCGTTTTATAGATAGCGTCAACTTCTTAAACGCTTCTCTGGATACTCTAGTAAAGAACCGCAGAAACGACAATATCAGCTTCCCCATCCTCGAGGCGGCATTAGACTCTGGATTGAAATCTGCCTGTTTTATGGAGGAAACCACCCAGAAAACCTGTGAACCTGTTAACGCAGAGGGGTGTTTACCCGTACGAATACATAAGCGACATGTCCGTTTTCGACGAAGAAGGTCTGCCGTCGAGACACTTGTTCTACTCCCAGTTGAAAGACGGGATGTTGGCGGGAGACGAGTACGTGAGGGTGCTTAACCTCTGGCAGAGAATGAAATCGAAGGTATTCTGAACCTGCCACGAGATATACCAAATGACCGACGATTTCCTGCTCGCAGACATCTTTCAAGATTTCCGAAAATTATTCCTCAAAAACAACAACCTGGACCCATGCTATTACATCTCCACTCCAGGATTCAGCTGGGCAGCTCTCCTTAGGATGCAGGAGCCTGAATTGGAGCTATTCAGGCCCAAGCACATTTCAGGCCCAAGCACCAGAGGTGGAGTTTCGTTCGTCACAAAGAGGCATTCGAAAGCCAATAACATGTACCTTTCTATTGACGTCCCTAGCAAACCCTCCCTATACATAATGGACTGGGATATGAACAACGTATACGGTTTGGCCATGTGCTCTCATCTCCCCTATGAAAAGTTCCATTACCTAACCAGAGAGGAGATCAGGACTTCGGACGTAGACACCGTACCGGACGATGCCAACGTGGGGTATATACTGAAAGTGGATCTCGAGTACCCCCAACGAGTTGTACGACATGCACAATGATTATCCACTAGCTCCGGAGAAGATCGACATGCTAAAGTAGCTGATTTCCCCTTATTCTCTGAATCTGGTGGAAAATTTGAACCACAAGATCAAGTCCTCTTCCAGCACCAAACTCATCCAGAACCTTCAGCAAAAGAAGAGGTACATCCTTCACTACAGGAACTGGAAATTCTACCGCCAGCACGGACTAGTACTTCGGCGTATCAGAAAAATCCTAGTCTTTAACCAAAAACCATGGATGAACTCCTACATCGAGTTCAACACCGCAAAAAGGAAAGAAGCGACCGCTCCTTTTGCCAAATACTACTTCAAATTGCTGAATAATTTGAGAATAAGCAAAGTTGCCTCGACGTGAAGCTGTGTACCGATGAGAAAACGGTGCTGAAATACACCTCCCAACCGCTCGCCGAATCCTTCAAGATCCTTAACGAAAACCTGGTGCAACTCAACCGCCGCATTCATAGCGCGCTGTGCGATCTTCTAACCTACTCTGGATTTACCATACTGGAACTCTCCAAACTCTTCATGTTCGAATTCCACTAAGATTACATTCGGCAAAAGTACGAAGACCGCGCCAAACTCCTTTTCATGGATACCGGCAGCCTCTGCTACGAAATCAAAACAGAGGACATTTACCAAGACATGTTCACTGACAAAGACCGTTTCAACACGAGCAACTACCCGTCGTATCATCACCTTTTCTCCAGTACGAACTAACAACTGTTGGGGAAAATGAAAGACAAAATGGGCGGCCACGAAATGAAATCCTAGAGTTCATTGGAATCATGTCAAAAATGTACTCGATTAAACCTCTGAAAAAAAGAGAATATCAAGAAGGCCAAGGGCATCCAAAGCTATCGGGCACTATGACACCGGTGCTAGGGACGATTACGTGAACGAATATTACGATGGATGAAAAGGGAGACGAAAAATTGTCCCACCAGTTGGAAGAGAGAGAAGCGCAAATACTGACAGAAACAAAAATAGCCAAGGAGAACGAGAAGGCCGTCCGCAGGTTTGTCGTATTGGAGAACCGCGGGAAAAAATTAGAAGATTTTGAGGCGTGGAAGAAGGAGATTAGAAAGAAAGATGCTGTCAGTAAGAAAAAAGCTCGCGCGCTAGAAACAGAGGCGTGTAGAGAAGCTAGGTTGAAGAAAGTTGCCATTAGTATGAGTAAATGCCGCACACAGGAAACAGAAGTGCATAGGGGCGATAGGGGCGATAGGTTAAAGAAAATGGCTGCTGCTAAAAGAAAAGCTCGAGCTCAAGAAACCAAGGAGCAACGAGCGGCTAGACTAGAAAAAAAGCTGCTACTAAAAGAAAAGTTTGAGAAAACGAAACAGAAGATGAAAGAAAAATTAGATTGGGAAAAAGACGTGCTTATGAGACCTGATTACGATGATCTCCGAGCCGGATGGATTTAGGCCTACTGGGGAAACCACGTTAAAAAATGCGCCATGTGCTTTACCTCCTTGGTGGTGTGGAAAGAAGCATATTATTTCCTAACCTTGTTCGTTTATCGTACTTTTGAGAAGCAGTTCTAACAATGTGAACGCTCAAGAATCATTTTCACAGCCTCTTGAATGATGTCCACTTGGAAGTAGGAAACGGGCTCACGTAGTAAAAAGCCATATTTGGGTAGCAAAAGGACACATTTTGGGAGCAAAAGGCCCTCCACCATGGGTGACCTCGACCCACTTTGACCTCGACCCGGTGACCCATCTTGGTTACGTCTGTACTTCCAAGATGCAAAAAGGTAATAAAAAGCACTTTTCACCCTCCTCCTGATCGACAATAACAACCGTGTCGACAATTACCGTCAGTCTTCCTACAAACCTACATCTGATGTAAGTCTTTTTACATCGGGTAATAATTGGCTCAACTGACAATTCGGTACAGTATATTCAGGTTCTATACCAACTCAAACTTACGTAAGCAGCTTAGTTATTCGGCATGCTTAGTTGCACGACGAAGACAACGATTATCTCCTGGCCCCCGAGACAGACTGGAAAAAACCCAAAAAATAACTTTCAATGGCAGATGTTGAGACATTTGGGCACCGAGCGGTTTTACCGTAATTTGGGAATGCTGAATGCGAATTTGCCCGGTGCTAAGTCGAATTTCTCCTCCTAAGCCCGAAATTCAAGATGGCGTCCTAAAATGGCGACCAAAACACAGTTTTTTGCTTCTAGCACCTAAACCGTTCAGCCGATCGAAATTAGCCTGCTACCAATTAAGTTTATAATAAAATTTCCTACAGAAAAAGTTCTGTTTATATTTTTCGTAAAATTAACCCTTCTGGCCGAAATTCGTCATTTAAGGTCTATTAGGCCTTTTATGTATGCTATAGATACAACAGCGCATATGTGTATTATAATTGCTGACTTTAAACATATGTAGTGTTAGTTCTAATAAAGATCCACTAACATAATTGGGCTTAAATAAAAGGTGAAGATATATTTTCCAACAAGAGGAATTAAAATTATTTTTTTTAATTAGGAGCTAACCTACGGCAGGTGATATACACTATAGCGCTTTAATTTTTGCATCGTTTTACAGGTTCCAGTTTTTAACTGCTGCAGTAGCCGTTATAATTCAGATGAAAGGATGTAATTAGGCTTAGATGAAAGACGAAGATATATACATCGTCATTTTTCATCTCAGCCTAATCCCATTCATTTATCTGTATTAGAACGTCTACTGTAGCAGTTTAAAAATGCAACTTATGGTAAAATGACGCAAAAAACACAGTGCTACAATATAGAAAAACTGTCGTAGTTTTGATTCTAACGAATATAAATCGTTTTAATTACCATTGTTGTAAAACTCACTTCTTCTTCTGTCATCTAACCGTAATTTCATCCATTTATCTGAATTAGAACAGCTACTGTAGCAGTTTAAAGGTGGATCTTGTCGTAAGATGACGCAAAAATCAAAGTGCTGCAACGTAGATAAACTGCCGTAGCTTAACTCCTAATTAAAATAAATCATTTTAAATAGCCTTGATAGAAAATATGTATCATCTTTCATCTAAGTCTAATCACATCCATTTATCGAAATTAGAACGGCTACTGCAGCAGTTAAAAGATGGAACTTGTCATAAAACGACCCCAAAATCAAAGTACTACAATGCAGATTTACTGTCGTAGCTTAACTCCTTATTAAAATAAATCGTTTTAATTACACTTGTTGGAAAGTATACATCTTCATCTTTAATTTAAGCCTAATTACATCCATTTATCTAATTTAGAAAGACTACTGCAGCAGTTTAAAGATGGAACTTATCGCAAAACGATGCAAAAGCAAAAGCAAAACAACGTAGATACACTACCATAGCTTGGCTTCTAATTAAAATAAATCATTTTAATTATCATTGTTGTAAAATATAAATATCATCTTTTTCTAAGCCTAATCACATATGAAGTAGAACGGCTGCTGCACCAGTTTAAATATGGTACTTGTCGTAAAACGACCCAAACCTCAAAGCGCTACAATGTAGATAAACTGCCACAGCTTAGCTCTTAATTAAAATAAATCGTTTTAATTACTCTTGTTGGAATATATGTATATTTATCTTTCATTTAAGGCGAATTACATCCATTTATCTAATTTAGAAAGATTACTGCAACAGTTTAAAGATGGTATACATCTTCAGCTTTCATTTAAGCTCAATTATGTTAGTGGATCTTAATTAGAACTATCATTGCAGCTGTTTAAAGTCAACAATTATACTGCACATATGCGCTGTTGTATCTGTACCACACATAAGTGGCCTAATATAACTTGAATAACGAATTTCGGCCAGAAGGGTTAATTTTACAAAAAAAAATGAATAAATTTTTTCTGAAGGAAATTTTATTCTAAACATAATTGGTAATCGGTTTATTTTTGATGGAATGAACGGTTTAGGCACTGCAAGCAAATAACTGCTTATTTTTTTGGTAGCCATTTTTGGATGCCATCTTGAATTCCTGACTTAGGAGGTGAAATTCGACTTGGAACCGGGCAGATTCAGACTCAGCATGCTCAAATTATGTTAAAATCACGCGGTGCCCAAATGTTTCAACATTTGCCGTTGAACTCATTTTAAAGCACCTTTTCTGGGAAAAGTTGTCCTGTCTAAGAAGATGACGATTGGGGAGAAGTTTGTCTCGCCCTACTATGGAAATTGGCAAAATATATAAACCACAAAATCAAATCCACCACTAAGCTGGCCCGAAACTTCTGTACAGTAAGAGGTATGACATGCACTAACGAAGTGTGAAATTTTTACGCCGACACGGATTAGTTCTTTAGCACGTGCGAAAAGTCCTCGCCTTCAATCAGAGGCCATGAAAGAGGAGTTATACTGACTGGACTACCATCAAAAAGGCAGCAGATAAACTTATCTTTTGAAAAATACTATATCACGCTATGGAACAATTCGGTATTTGGAAAGACAATGAAGAACAAGCAGGGCATATCAATGTCAAACTGTGCGTGAATTCCAAGATGGCGTTAAAATATACATCTCAGCCCCACACTAACTCCTTCAGCTCTGTGCACGAGAGTATGGGGCAGGTCAAGCAACGAGGCTGAACTATGTCTGAAGCGTGTGAGCTCCCCATGTACTTCAGCTTTAGTATGCTGGATGGAACTCTCTAAACTGGCTATGGTTCAGTTTCATTACGAGTACATTCGACCTAAATTTAGGAATATTTCCAAGTTCCTTTACATGACACCAACAGCTTGCGTTACGAAATTGAGATGGACGACGTGTACGAAGATATTATCTGGGATGGCAATTGCTTCGACACTAGTAATTCCCCCTGCCCTCCCCCCTCCACCCCACCTGTTCACCGACTTTACTCTGCATCGAACAAGCAAGTCCTGCGAAAGATGAAGAACGAAATGTGTGGCATCCCCACCCTGGAGTTTTTCGGGCTACGATCTAACATGCACGCGAATAAGGCGCTGGAACACCCAACAACTATTAAAGTGAAGGTGATTCAGTCGTCTTTCATGACGAACAAACTGGTTTTCGACGATTAAAGGTCGGGTCGTTGTCTTTAAGCCTTTCTTCAGGACCCCAAGAGCAGAGCCATTTGTCCGAAACGCCACGCGGTCACTGTCACGTTCTGAAGGATAACTTGGACAAAGATTGCAAGTGTTGGCCACGAATTAAGCACCACTCAGTAAAACCCTCCGTTCGCCGTACGATGATAAATGCTATATACTGGATGATGGTGAAAATACTCTCGTGATCGGGCACCATCGCACTGGCAGTTGGTAAGATTTCGACAATAGCAATTTCGGCTGTTAAATAGGTGTGATGAGCGACGAGGACGAAGAAGAAAAAGTAGTAATGCTTTGGAAGCATTGAATTTAGAAAATTGTTCGAATTTCAGAAGGCGGAAGAAGACGAGAAAGCGATCTACAGACTCAATTTGTGGGAAAAAGAAAGGCAGGCTTCGTAGCACCCGGAGCTGAAAACAGCAAGGTTAGAGAAAGATGCTGCTATTAAGAGAAAATTGAATGCTAAAGAAATGGAAGAGAAGCGACAAGAAAGAATGAGTAAAAATGCTGCAGATGTTAGCATAATTCATGCTAAAGAGACAGAAGATCAGTGAGAAGAACAATTGAGAAAAGTAGCTGTAGCTAAATGCAAAAACACAGCAGAGTGAAATGGAGGAAACACAAAACACTAGGTTTGCGAAGAGAGGAGCTCGAGAAGTAAAAAAAAACATAACATATTGGTTGTTGTGCTTTCTCAATATCAGATTTGGACGAAATTTGGCCACATTGGTTAGGCCTACAGAGAAAACCACTTTTAAAAAACGCGCCTTATACTTTACCACATTAGAAGGTGTAGGAAAAAGTACGTATATGAAGTTGTGGTATGTAGTAAAAATCAGACGTTAAAACCAATAAGACAGATAGAAAGGTATTAAAATGCAGACAGTGCAATGTAGTAAACCTTGATACCACTGCACTAAACTTGGACTGGAAAATGTAGAGTTACATCCAAGTCATTAGCAAAAAATATAAAGGTAGTAAAAAAATGAATAGTGCAAACCAGAAACCATACTAAACTCAAGTAAACCTGGGCCGAAAATTCAAGTGGCACATTCAAGTCCATAGTGGCAATATAGAGTTACTAAAAGATGTGCTTCACTTAGCAGAAACCGCACCTAATTCAAGTAAACCTGCACCAAAAAAATTAAGCGCAATATCCAAGTTCGTTGTGCATTTTTTTCACTTTTAATTTGATTCGATACAACCGTTTCAGTTCGTTATACTTGCGAAACCTAAATTCAAACCCAAAATGCATGAAATTTCAACAATTCTGTGAATCTTTTTTATGTACCGTTCCAGATATCTAAGAGTTCAGTTGTGATAGCACTCTATTAAACCCTGACGTACGATCAGCCCAATTAAGTGATATCTATAATAATTTCATACAAAGTGCACGAGTGGGAATAACAAATTTATACTAAATGAGAAATTGTGTAAATAAGCAGACACAATTGCTGTAAATAATAAAAACATAAGATGAGAGCAAAAACATACAAAACAAATAACGTGGTGCAGTGCACGAGTGGGGATTGCACCTTATGCACTTATTTTTCCTTCGAATTATGTGAGCTGACTTGAACCGTGAAACAGCCCATCACTAGCTCACATGCCATCTTTGGAAATTCTAATGAAGGCTGATTCACTATTTCGAATATGGGTCTTGTCATTCGAATTAGATGTATGTGCATAGACGTAGGCTAGCTAACACAAATTCGTTGCACACAAATGGGCTAAAGATCCAAAGGACACTTACATAATTAAAAAAAAAACGAACCCATTTCTTTAAACACAAGATAAATTCACATAAATGCACCTGAAAAACATACGAATGCTCATAAAGCATAAAATTATAAATAAAAATTGAAACGAAAACAAAAATATTCTTTTATTATAATTAGCAAACTGTTAACTATGGGAACCAGCTAGATGAACATGAAGTAAAAATAAATTAATTCACATTTGTGAAGGATGGTACAATGAAACAGTTTTGAAATTGTAACCCGGTCATCCAAGTTTCTCACCTAACAAAAAAAAACATAAGACATGTCTGTGCCAACTTTTCCATGGATGATGGGGTAAGTCATAGTTAAATCAAAGCATAAAATGATTAATTTATGATGAAAATCATTTCCTGTGTCTTTGAATTAATTCGTGGCAGACAAAATTTAGCATTACATAGTGATCTAAGGCCAATAGAGCATGGCGTAAATAGCAAACATTGTAAAATGTCTCTGCATTCTTAATCATTAACTGTTGCAGGTTTATATGACTCTTTTCTACTATTCGCCATTACTATTAAACTGCTTACTTCTTTGCGATTTTTAAGTTGATGAGCCACAATTTCAGGAAGCATCTGGTACAAAAGTCGGTTGCTTCGGTTTTTCTCTTGACTGAGTTCGTGGGTTTTCCCAACCAGTGTACTGGCGAATATCTAAAAGTAAGCAAGAAAAGTATAATAATATGAATTTCAAACAACATAGATGATGAGAAACAATGCTACACTTAGAATATAATAAACAAATGCCCCTCCCAGCATCAAAGGATAATGTGCTGCCATTCAGACAAAGAAAAGTTTTGCATGTCATTGTCTGGCATTGTCCGGGACTCGGAATACAGTACAGTATTTATCTCATTTGTTTCTCATCGGTGAGAACTCACACCAAAGATGGTACGTACTCACATTACTTGCACCAACGCAGCCTCCACACAAGTTGTGTGCTGAGGAGACCGAGCTTGCGTTTTTCTACTTTGTACAAACTGCTTACTCTTCTGATGAGGAATAATCTCAGAATATAAGACTTGAAGTATATCGGAAAAGTCAGCAGCAAAAATCGTGTATTTGAAGTAATGTAGCACTGGTGGCCAAGTACCATAGGCTGGACGAAACCCACGAAGCCATCTCAAATGTCAACGTATTACTCTTGCCTTAAGTACCAGAGGCTCGATAAGATCCCATGCGATCATCTCGAAGCATCAATTCCAGCAACTCCCTCATTATGTTTTATAAAGACTGCAGCCCACTTCAAAAACCCAAAGCTAGATGGCCCCTAAGTAATAGGATAGTGTGGGATTCAAGAAGAGAGGACAGACAAGATGTCGATCCCTATACAAATCAGAAGTACTGCCATTTTGAGGTATATCATATTGAAGTCTGCCATCTTGAGGTGTCTGCCATCTTGGGGTGTCCCATATTGTGGGTATCCATCGTGGTGTGTATCATATTGAAGACCGCCATTTCGTGGTGTCATTTTTGTGGATACTTTGCTCTTTAAGTTCACTCAGCCCTATTTATTTTCGCAGTTGATATTTTTAAGATTTTATTTTATTTCTGTAAATTTGTTTCCGAAAAAGATATTCAGTTTAATTTTTGGTTAATTTTTTTTTAATTAAACACTTTTTGGTGATAAGTTTATCCAAGGGTAGCCCGTTTCATGAGCTTATCAATAGTTACTAAGTGTTTAAACAATTCGGAAAACACTTTTTGCATGAGCGTGACTAGAGCTGTTGTATTAGGTGGTATTCGATGAAGTGTACTTGCCTGTCACCATTGTAAGTCACACTCTGATCCTTTTTTTCATTTCCTACATGTACCAACGTCATCTTAAGATCCAGGAGAGTTTATTTTTGCTTCTGGTATCGAGTTTTAGAGAGTGTATATGTACAGTTAGCCCTAATTGCACGATTAATATTTCTCCAGCTATTTTGATGAATGGTTCGAATTACCCCGAATTGGGATCTGTGTAGCCTCTGTAAGTACCATGGCTGTAGATTCCCAACCTTTCCATGCAAACGTTTTGTCTTTCAATAAAAACTTTCGCCCCTGACAGCAGGCAAAAACCACATCATAAAACGAGACACATATTTTAATTTCGAAGGCTATTGTCTTTCTTGGTCACTAACAACAAAAATACATAATACAATGACCTATCAGTTAAATGAGGCTAAAAATGAAAGACTTCTGTTACCCATACTTACAAAAAACGTGCAAATATAACTATTTTAAAAAGCAAAACACCCGTTTGGTGATTATTACGAGCCGCCATCTTGAACTGAAGATACAGCCTGACCACCGATTTTTAAACCCTGTTACATGGTGATGATGTGAAAACCTTTTGCCAGTATTCCATTAGGGAAAATTTTTACAATATTCATTATTCGCTCTCTATTTACAGAAATTTACAGAAATCACATTGTAGATGTCAAGGGCACCACCATCGTGTTATCATGAACGAGTTGGGAAAAAATTAGGTGAGTGTTAGATGCGTATAAAATTTCTGTAAATAGAAAGAGAATAATGAATAATGTAAAAAACTTTTCCACAGATGAATACGGTTAAAAGATCAGTGGTCAGGCTTTCTTCCCAGTTCGATATGGCGGTGCATGATAATCATCAAATGGGGGTGTTGCCATTTTAGAATAGTTGCACATTTTTTTTGTAAGTACGGGTAACAGCAGTCTTTTATTTTTAGCCTCATTTGACTCATTGTCATTGTGTTATGTATTTTTATTGCTAAGTGACAAAGAAGGACAATAGCCTTCGAAAATTAAAATGTTTATCCCATTTTATGATCTTGTGGTGTTTGCCTGCTGTCAGGTGCGAACGTTTTTATTGATATAACCAACAACCACATATTCAGTGAATTTTATTTCGCTTCTTCTTTGTCTTTTCTAGGTTTAGATTTGGCCCTCCACTGCTCGAGTACCGACTTGTTAATTTTTTCGAGTTGCCAATAGAAATCTTTCAGTCTGTAGAAACCTTCCAGTGAGTTATTAAATACGGGGATCGACCCACCTTTAGGTGTGATTTGAACAGCAGCCTTGATTCAGCTTTAAATGACTGTGTTTGGTTTCCATGATGTGCGTGTGTATTTGATGTGAAAGATATCTATCACACAAATAATAATATGAAAATGTTCTTTATTAATAAGGAAAAAATTGCAACTTTACAAATTAATTTAAGCTTCAAGAAAATTCTTTTTTTATTTTATTTTGTCTACTACGTCGAATAAATTGCAGTATTTTATTAAAATTGTTAAAATAGTAGAGTACAGCTTAGCAATATTGACCACATAATAGCTCGTTGGCTGTTTGTATTATCCTTGGATTCCAGATGATTTTCTAGTTTACGAGGTAAACCATGAGCTCTATCAGAAGGAATCGAAGCACAAGGCACATGAACCTCCTTTAATGTAAAAAGCGACCCAATGCGTTCTTTTTCCATCTCTCTCGAATGTGTGTTTAAGTTTAGTAAACCACATTCAGATGCTCTGGAGTGTGTAGATAGTAAGTCTTTCGGAAAAAAAAACCACTGAATATACGGGTCCAAACTTTTTAACATATCTGGTGAGGTTTAAGTTTGTTGAGGCCTTGTTCATTGGAACGCCAGCTTCAGATAAAATTCACGACCACTTTTGGCAGCTTTTTTAATCCACTCCCTTTCCGTATTGCAAGTCTCGCCATCGTAGCAGTGTGTCGCTTTATTTCTGCCAGCTGTCTCGCATTAGACTTGACATCATTCAACGCTGTGGCTATTCCAGCCACGATGACAGCTGCTGTCGCACCTAGCGAGAGCTGGGAGGAGTGCTGATAAGATGCCACCTTTCTTGACTTGTGTACGTGAGAATTTGAGGTTCAGTCCATTGTCTGTAGCTCGAGCCTGTTGAATTCTTGAATGCTGTGTTTTAGTGATAGGTAAAGATGTCGTGACCGTTCTATTTTCCTTTAACTGAGAGATGGATAAACGAACAGTTGGTGTTTTATTGGCTCTGATTTGGTGAAATACTCCCCACTTTTGGGAAACAGTTCACTGAATTGGGGTTGATGAATAGATGATTTATTACAACAAGTATTTATTTACTTACATAGTTTCTGCAACTATTTCTCTCATGTTCAACTTCGACTCTACATCTAACCAACTTAAGGGTCATAAAGCTATCACTGATAACCAATGTAGCATCTAGTGTTAGCCGTTATTTGAGCTCTGAACTTCAATCTTATAAACTTTGTTAGTAATATTAATCAATTTCTTTGTTTTGCCTTACTTGGTATTGATGAATCCTCTGAATAGTCCTGTATGAAGGAGCCGCAGTGCCATTCTCTGACAGTCTAAGTGTTGAGGGGAGCATAATGCTCAGCTGGGCTTGGAACATGATATTACTTACCTGGGCTGATGACCATGGAGCCTGGTTCCCCTAAGCATAGTTTGCGTGCCGATGTTAGATTTTGTCTCACTCTTGGCAGAGCCTGTTTGGTGCTAGGTGTGTGGAAAATGTTCTTTTTTCTTTTTATGTTAACCGTGTTTGATGGATGTTATGACAGCAAGTTAACTGGACTGTACAGGGTGGCCCACAAAAAACTGACGACCCAAGATTTTCAAAGTCCACTTTTCTAGTTAGCACCCCTCAGAACCAGTAGAGGACAGAAATCTTCCCGTTTCATTAGATTTGATTTCGGTCTGGTTTTGAGGGGCGCTAACTAGAAAAGTTGGACTTAAAAAAAGTTGGGTCATAAGTTTTTTGTGGACCATGTATTATGACTTACATGGAGAGGACAAGTCATAAACAAAATGAAAGAAGCATTTACATATCAAATGAATATGAACACCAGAGAATAAAACTGGTAATATCACATGGGACTTATTGAGTTATTGGACATTTAATTAATCAATTGCAGCCATTGCTTTTAAACTGATTGAAGACATTTTTTGTTTCACTCTGGGGTTTGTCACTGCATTGACCTACTCCTCTGTCCATGATACCACTTTGTACTTATAGGAGTAGCCTATAATCTACTACTATTAATGGTATGTATTGTAACTGGTATGTGTGCGCACCTTGTCTGCACACACCTTGTTGACATATTAGGTGCTTATCTATTAACTGAGCCTAGTGATATCATTTAATTGGTTCATACTGTTTATCCTGTTGTTAGCTGTAGTAGTCTAACCAATGACATTGCATACATGTGACTTCCATCCATGCTATAAATGTAAGTGCCTTTGCATTGATTAAAGACTCTCCATCACTTGTTACCTGCCATCACACCTGTTGTGTCTTTTCTTGTTAGGTTAGATTAAGTTGCCTTATGCAACCAAGAGAATATGTAAACCTGCATACATACGAATTGGTGACTAGGGTAAAGGCATGGGCCTACCTCTTACTTTAGTTAATAATGTTTAAAATTTCCCCTCGCAGTTTTGAACTTCCGCTCCAAGTTTGAGGTAAGATGAATTTCGATTATTTGGCAAATAATTGTAGTCACTCTCTAGGGGATGGATTTAAACAACCTTGTTCTTGTGGAAATATTTTGTTTCACTCGTGGCTGTGTTGGGACAATTCTGGACAAATATAGTTAACGGCCAGAATTACTTATAGTGTAATATATTATTATACTTATTTCCTGTGTTTTCATTGTGAAAGCTAGTTTCGTAATTAAGTTTAAGGCTGTGTCGAGGTGACGCCTTCCGACTTTCTATGCTGAACTACACTGGCTATGGATGTGGAAAAAGTATAGCTGGAATTAGTGTTTCACATTGAAAACTGCCATGGACAGGAAAACTTTGAAGTTCTAAAGCTGCCAATATTTAGACTTGGTTAAGCACCGAGGTGCACTCTGCTACTTTATTGTTCTGGTGCTCAGTGTTTAGTTTGTTAGTTAGCAACACAATGGTGTTTTAGGTATTGTGTGTTTAGAACTACCTATGTTTTGACAAAATTATACTATTGTGTTTAGAATTAGTAACCTAGCAAATTTGGCGTTAAATTGAAGCCTATAGACGTATAGTGTGTAACTTTGCGTTAAATATCTGTTTAACAAGTTGAATAGCTTATTGCTTGAAGTTAAAAAGTTGAATGGGTAATTGCTTGTCCAGACAGGTTAATGGTTAATTACCTGTATTTAAGCGTAATAAGTGTTGTGCAAGCTTGGTATTTGAAAGGAAGTAGGCTAATAAATAATTATAGTTTAAATTGAACGTACGTATGGGGTTAGAAAATAGCTTTAATTTTGAATTGAACACTTTTGAGTAAAAATGTGTTAAAATGTTTTAAACATTGTTGTTACAAGTCGACGTAACAGGTTTAGGTAAAACTAGTTCAGATTACAGTTTTGTCAAATAAAAGGCTTTTTGATAACTAATTAATGTAGCATGTTAGGCTATTCAGTAAAAATGTCTGGTTGTGTAACCGAAACTGGGTACAGCAAACTTGATGATTTGTTTTATACATTTGACACAAGGAAGCAATCTATATTGTATATTTTACAATTCAAATGTTTTCTTAAAGCTGAGAAAATTAACGATAATGACCTTTTTGACATATTGTTAGCGAGTGTTGGTAACGGAATGTTTCAAAAAATCGTAAGAATTATACAGGGTGTCAGAAAAGTCATGGTCATAACTTACATGGTATGTAGTACTCATCTAGACGAACAAAAAAGTCCATATAAACATTGGTCCGGAATCGACCTGTTTCCAAGATCCAGTGACCTTTGTCCCACAAAAACACACGCATTTTCAGCCAACATTCAGGGGCAGCGAGATAAATTCAGAAACATACAAAACAAATGTCTCTTAAAGACAAGTGAAATATCCCCAGCCTCGAAATAAGCGGTGGTGTTTACCCCCTTTACCTCAAAGCGGTAGAAGCGTCTTCTTAGTATTTTGTAAGAAAGCCAGTTCACACAACAAGACACTGTGCTCTTTTGGGATTCACTCTACTACATTCAGCGTGCCACACCATGCTGGCACCCGCTGGAGGCTTAAAAATAAGTAATGTTTAAGCAATGTGAAATGCTGAGTACGTGCCCTGCAAGAGACGAATTTAGTTGTGTGAAGTCACAGAGGCCAATAACTTGACCCGAGAAGTGTGCGGCATGAGCGGAGCGAGAGACCACCGCCACCAACTCGCTTGCTCGCTGCTGCTCCCGCCGCATGCTCTCGGATCAAGTGACTGGCCCATGTGTGTGAAGTCAGTGGTGTGAGGACATACCCAGCCATGATCCATTCGTGATAAGTCACTAGTTTCTTTTCCTGAGAAACCTATAAAACGAAAACTCGCTGAAAACAAAATTATGGGAACGTAAGGAGGTATTGGTTGAATCCTGAAAAGATGCAGGGCGATTCTCCACGACATCACAACAGATGTTCAAAGTGGCCGCCATGCCTCCGCTCTTCTGCTAAGGGATGCACGGATTCTCTCGCATAGTCCTTGGTTTTGCCTCACTTGCTGAAATGCAGCTTCAACTTGCTGCCGCAGTTGTGCCTCGGTTTCAATGTCTCTTGAACACACGAGTCCCTTCACATAGCACCAGATGCAAAAGTCCAATGGGTTCAGGTCTGGTGATCGGGG
>JAHWFP010023921.1:20850-31750 GCA_023313725.1 Lithobius niger
TGAATCCTGAAAAGATGCAGGGCGATTCTCCACGACATCACAACAGATGTTCAAAGTGGCCGCCATGCCTCCGCTCTTCTGCTAAGGGATGCACGGATTCTCTCGCATAGTCCTTGGTTTTGCCTCACTTGCTGAAATGCAGCTTCAACTTGTTGCCGCAGTTGTGCCTCGGTTTCAATGTTTCTTGAATACACGAGTCCCTTCATGTAGCCCCAGATGCAAAAGTCCAATGGGTTCAGGTCTGGCGATCGGGGAGGCCATGGACGTGGTCTGCCTCGGCCAATCCATCTCTCTCCAAACAGTTCATTGAGGTGTTGCCTGACAGCAAGCTGGAAGTCGGCTGGTGCCCCATCGTGCATGAGCCACATCAACTGACGTGTCATGAGTGGGACCTTTTCGAGTAGGCCAGGTAGGTCATCTCGCAGGAAGGTGAGGTATGAATCCCCAGCAAGCCTGTTAGGTAAAACATGTGGCCCTGTGAGAACATCCCCTAGGATACCAGCCCACACATTGATGGAGAACCGACACTGATGCCGTGATTGGAGGATCGCGTGGGGATTTCCATCAGCCCAAACATGGGTGTTATGGAAGTTGACAATTCCATCACGGGTAAATCCAGCTTCATCAGTAAATAACACATTATGCAGGAAGAGAGGGTTAGCAGTGCAATGCTGATGCAGTCACTGGCAGAATTCAGCCCGTGCCGGATAGTCGTATTCATCTAGGGCTTTCACTCTCTGCAGGTGGTAAGGATGCAGCAATTTTTCATGGAGGATTCTCCAGACAACATCATGGTTTACATTTTCGGCAATCCGCCGTGTGCTTGTTCCCGGGTCCTCGTCAACTCTCTGTAGCACTCGCTCTTCCACTTTAGGAGTTCGGACCGTTCTTGGTCTTCCCTCTCGTGAGCGACCTCGAATGAGCCAGACGTGAGTGGATCCTTGCAAACATACGACGGTCTGGATGCCTTCTGTTTGGATAGGTCTCAGCGTACAACCGTACAGCTTCCGCTGCGTTTCCATTGGCCCGGCCATACATGAAATGCATGTCGGCCATCTCTTGATTGGTATGGTATGTAGAACCGATACCTAGTGCCCTTTCAGAAAGGCTTATATTTTATGGGAGGTGACAAAAACCTAATGAAACTATAGCCGAGTAAGTAGATGCTTTAAAATTGCTAACTAAACATGGCGGTGATGAAAACATCACTGTTGATAGAATTAAAGATGAGATGATTCGAGGTAGAGTGGTAGGTGTAGTTAACAGTCCCACCTTACAACAAGAGTTAATTAAAACAATGCTTGATTTGAAGGGCACTGTTGAATCAGCATTATCTCTAGAAGTGGATAACCTAAATCAATTAGGGTTAAAATCTGGCTCCGACAGTGTTAACCTTTTAACTCAAGCCAAACAGAAAAAGAAAAAGATTTATTATCAACAGGCTAAACCGTCTTCCTCAAGCTATAAGGACATGATTTTCTATTGTTGCGGGTTCAGGGGTCACGGAAAAGTTCATTGCCATTTTAACTCATACACTTGTGGCTGATGTCACGAAAAAGGGCATTTAAAAGCGGTGTGCAAAAAGCCTAAAATGAGTAAGCACGAGATTCGTATATCAGAGTCTAAACTGCGTCTAAACCACGTATCAGAGTCTAAACTAGTAGTGGCAGTGAGAGTGTTAGCGGCAACAATAACTGTAAGGCTCTTTCGAAGCAACAATTGGTTGAATCAGACTGTAGTTCAGTGATTAACATTTCTTCTAGTAGCGAGAGTTGCGGCGATTCAGCTACAGTTGATTACTTAGAAAATAACATGCTGAGCGTTTATGTGCTTAGAGCTGAAGGGGGACAGTTCATAATGTTAATAGTGTTTTGCATTGTACTAACAATAATGATTCCTATGAGCTACAACATGTGTTGTATAAGTGCAATCCAGCACACCGGACATGTTGTCGTGTCTACCATAAGCTGAGACTTTAATTAAAGCTATCGATAAAGATTCCATGCTTGCAAAGGTGCTTAAGTATGTCGAGCATGGCTGGCCCGAAAAAACTGAGGCAGAACTCAAGCCTTACCTTTTACTTTTTCTGTAGAATGTAACACCTTATTTTTAGGCTTATGTGTTATCATGCCAGCTAGCCTGCGTGACACTATACTTCAACACTTATAATATGCCGGACATTTGAGTCTTGATAAAGTCCAATCCTTGGCGTGTGGGAAATGCTGGTGGCCCGGTATTGACGCAGATTTAGAAACCATGTTTCAACATTGTACTGTTTGTTTAGAAAGCATAAAATCTGCCGGCCCTCAATATTCCTGTGTAAACTCACATAAATTAATAAAAGGGGATAACAATATTAAACAATGCGTTAATGTGTGTTCACCGTACTAATGAGAATTGCACTGGCTCAGCTACGAGTGAAGCACTATCAAAATTACCGTTAAAATAACGTGCGGGCATAAAGAGCAAAATTGCTTGGATTCACTAAACCTGAATATCCAGCAAAAAATACGTAGCAAGCATGATAAAATTACCGATAGTTCAGTGCACAGAAAACAGAAATATTCTGTAAGTTTTATCCAATACGGACACGCGACTATACCATCTTCGCACGACTTTGGCAAGAAGCAGTAATCTCTGAATACCTAGGCTATTGCAATTACATTGTACTCACTGCTAGCAGTGTAAAATTATGCCGTAATAGTGGGCAAACTCGCACACGTGTGCCAATAAACCGTTTAATCCTGACAGCACCATACTTAAAAACACACAGTTCTCGATGAATGATGATTTTTCAAAGAATGCTCGAAAAACCGCTAAACTTCCCATTAGTTCGTCTGATAACATGATCAGGAAGCTACGTCGACAGGCAAATGCTGTACCGTTGTCCAACCAGGATGAGAGTTGCAAACGATTTCCTAATTAGGATATTGACCTAACGGTCACGTCACGAAGCTGTAGGTCTTGAAGCTGTACGTCACGAAAGCATTCATCATCTAATGAACTTATTCTGCATGTTCAAAAATCAGCAAAAAAAGAACAATATCCGTCGCAAAATGCTGATGAATCTATGTACTAAAAGAGAATTAACACCACATTATGAATTAGTTTCACGAAGCAAGCCCAAGGGACGAAAACTTGTAAGTTTATTTGCCCCGAGTGTTGTCAATCCAAATTCTGATTCATTACTTACGCTTTAAAAACACGAAGTTGCCGAAGTTTCAACTGCTGGTGCAAAGCGTGAAGTTGTTCCTGAAATCTCACTCACAAAAAATTGTGGCAGACTAAAAAGATTTAAATCTAAATTATTGGATTTCTCAGAGTGAATTCTGTTGAATTGCTATTAAAAATGACATTGCTATGTTTTCTATTCTTTAGGTAACTAGCTGAACTAGCAAACATTTGCTCTAATATAACAAATTGAATTGAAGTGTTGGCACTAGTAACAGGTTGTAACTATGTTATAATATCAGTAGAAGGATTTAACTACTACGACGGACTGCCTATGAAAACCATTGTATTCTATTGTTATCGAAGCCAGGGCCCCAAAAACAGACCTACTACGATACTGGGTCTGCCTTCAACGAGACCTACGAAAACCTTTTCGAAGTAGACGATACCTGCATAGGGGCTGTGTTATCATGAATGAAAAAAATTTTTTTTTTACCGGTCGTTGTACTGCCACGCAGAGGGAGTCCGAACGGAGAAATGTTTATTCGTCTTCGGAAACTTTCCCCATGAGTTTATCGATGCTCGCAAAGTGTTTGTAGAGCTCGGACCATTCCGTAAACGAAAGTTGTAACAAAGTAACCATCGCCGTTGTTTTAGGGTCGTATTCTACAAAGTGCACTTGTGTGTCATCATTCGTAAATCGTATTCTGATTCTTTTCTCCTCTCTGACACGCAGCGCTTTCATTTTAAAATCCAACAAGAATTTCATTTTGTTTCGGCTGTCGAGTTTGGACAGTTCCAACATTATTGGCAACATATGTTTTTCGTGTACAGTCAGCTCCATTTGCTCGACTAACAATTCTCCGGCTATTTCGATGAACGGTTCGAAGACCTGTTTCGAAGTGGGATCTGCAACCCTTTTCCATAGACCCTCGTCCGTGCTTTCCCAACCTTTCCAGGCGAACCTATTTTCTTCTTCATCCTTGGAGTACAATTTCTCCCTCCACTGATTGAGTATAGATCTGTTGATCTTTTCACCCAATCGGTATAGGTAGGTCCATTCCAACGAGTTGAGTCTCAACTCTGTGGTAAGCCCTGCCTGTTTGTTAAATACGAGAGTCGGTCCGCTTTCAATCGTAACATTGAGGTATTTACTCAGCGTAAAATAACCGCTAGTGGCATCCATGATGAGAATGTATCGTAGAGTTTGTTCTTTAATAAAAAAATATTTTATTCAACAAACATTATTACAAGCAACAAAAACATTATTACAGCCTGCCATTCGTTTCTTTTTCTCTCTTCGCGCTCTTTGAGTCAACCTTCTTTTTTCCCTGAACACTATTTTCTTCTCTTCAGTCATTTTCGCACATTGGTCTTTTTCGCAGCTTGTTTTTTCTTTTTCTGGATAGGAGTTAGTGTAGCGTGCCTATCCCTATCTAACCGTCTTCGTTTATCCCTGGCTCTCTTCTTCCACTCTTCTGGATTTTGCACTTTCAACTGCCTACTCTCCCTCATCCGCAATCTTCTCATCTCGGCTTCTCGAACCTCGACATTTTCAACTTCTTTCAGCCTCTGTTCCACTTCATCCCCGTTCCACCGAATTTCCGCCTCTTCATCGCTGATTACACCGTCGGACATACCTGTCCACACTCCGTCATCGTCATCGTCTAAAGACTCCATGATAAAATAATTAAGATAGCCATCCACATCGTATTCATCATGGGAATAAATATATTTGATGCCACGATGTCCGATTGCAAAAGTTTCTACTTCGTTTACGAGGAATCTCTTGTCGTCGTAGGCTGACAGTAGGGATTTATTCACCACGGTCGTGGCCAGCTGGTGATGGCTGTCACTGGCGATCTTGTACTAACTCCCTCTTTGTTCCTGATTAGAATGGAGAGTCTCCCTATAATCTTCGTTGCTTAAGTGTTTCTCCACGAATCTCTTCGAAATTCCCTTCGCTTTTTTCGTTTCGCTTTGGGAGGTCACAAGCGAATACATCTTGCTACTCAACCCCACAAACTCTTTTATCGGTACTCCCTTCGTGGCATCTTTCATCTTTCCCAACACTTGCTTGTTGACGTTGCAGAACACTGGGTGTTGAGGATCGTAGTTGCTAGTGTCGAATCTAGTCATGTTTTTAGCCATGTCCGCGTACACGTCCACGGTTTCGATGCAATGGAACAGCGAGTCCGTGTCTGTGAACAGCAGTTTTGCTCGATCTCCATATTGGGGACGTATGTATCGGTAGTGAAATTCGTAGAGAAGGAGTTTGGACAACTCTAGTATGGCGAACCCCGAGTAGGTGGGAAGATCGCACGTCACCTTGCGTACTTTCGAGTTGATCTGAACCAGTTTTTCGTGTAACATCCGAAACGAATCAGCGTTGGGTTGGGTGGAATATTTGATGGCTCGCTCGCTGTCGGTGCATAGCTTGACTTTCAGTCTTTTCTGTTTCTGTTCAATCGTCTTTCCAAACACCGAATTAGGACACAACTTGTGAAATTCCCCTTCAGACACCGTCTTCGATTCCTTTCGTTTTGCTGTATGAAAATCTATGTATTGTTTCAACCAGGGCTTCTGATTGAAACTCAGCACCCTCCAGACGCGACGAAGGACCAAGCCGTGTTCGAGGTAGAATTTTAGATTACGGTAGTGAATTACGTACTGCGTCTTACTCAGTAGGTTGGCCACTAGCTTCACGACAGGTTTCACTGGTTTTCCTCGCAACAAAGATTTCAAATAGTCTGAAACTAATTCTTCTCTTATTTCAAATTTTTCAGGAGCAAGCGGGTCGTCGTTGTGGAGCTCGTGAAGTTTGTTCGGGTAGTACAGATCTACTTCCAGAATGTATCCTACCGACGACGTGTCTGCTATCTTAGTCACGTCGAAAGCTCGAATCTTATCTTTAGTCAAATATCTAAAGCCGTTGTAAGGCAACAGCTGGCTCATGGCCCAGCCATAAGCGCTATTGAGGTCCCAATCGATGATGTACTTGTTAGGTTTTGTTGAATCATACGTTTCGGGAATGTAAGGGTTGTTGGCTTTCGCGAACCTACGACTAATGAATCTAACTCCACCCCGTATTCCCGACAAGATGAAGTTATGTTTGCTAGCGTGAGTAAATAGTTCCAGTTCGGCCTAGGTCATCTTTAAAGCTGCCGCCCAGCTAAACCCTGGGGTGGAGACGTAATAGCACGGATCTATGTCGTGGTCTCGCAAGCAGATTCTACGGAATTCTTCGAAAATGTCTGCCAAAAGCAGACAGTCGGTTAGCTGATTCATTTCGTGGTAAGAGGAAAACTTTTTGATTTTCAGCATACTCCAAATCTTTTTGGCGTGATCGTATTGTTCGTCAGTTAGGCCTTCTTCTTTGAGTTTGGAATAAAAGTCTTCTTTCGGTGGTAAAGACTGCTCTTCGAACGCACTCATGTTGGAAACGTGTTCGTATGGGTAGTAACCCTTACGGGTTAACAGATCCACGGCAGTCTCTTCCTGGATGGCGGGAAGGAACCATTTGTCCTTCCAACCAGCTTTCAAGAACAGCTTCACCGTCCTAAACTCGTAATCTCGTTTATGTCTCTCCGCCAGAGTTTTTAGCGAAGAGGAGAGAAAATTATAGATGTCTACGAACTTAAGCCGAATGTACGTTTTCTTTTTTTTTCTTTTCATCCCATCCCGTTTCAACGGTGATGGTCATGCTCATGAACCTTTCCGTATTTCTCGCGAGGACTTCTACTTTTTTCGGAAACTTGTGCACCGCTCTTACCAGTAGATGCATATCGTAAGCTTCGAGGCAGTGAAATACCACGGGGATCGTGGTGCACTCTGCGGTAGCAATTTTCAAGTTTTCATTTAACGTCCTAAGTATTATTCGGTGCGATTAACTTGGCTAATAGGATTAACCTTGGTGGCTTTTCCCTGGTGGAATGATATCAGTACCTTCAAACGCCGACCGTTTTTGGAAACTTGGCGGGTTTTTCTACCAATTTTGGTTTTGGGTGGATATCACAACTTTCATAGGACTGTGAACATACATAAGGTTACACCGTCTGTTTAGGATGCTTCAATCTCATTTTTGCACACACTGACTAACAATCGCTAATTTCGTTCGCTTCGCTCACTTAATCAGCGCATCCCTTTCAGTTGTTTTGTTTATCCCTTTGGTCCCCTTAATTTTTCAAGATTTAGTTCACATTTAGTCATGCAGAAACCCCCGAAGGTAGCTGTTACTAAAACAGCAGAACGCGAAGCATTTTTTGGGGGGGTTATTAACAAAAAAACCCATTAGCTCGTGTATGCTCGTATTGTTGCGTAACCATCATCTAACGTGCATCCCTTTATTCTTACGCAGTCCACGGCAACGTTAATGTTTCTTTATTTTGTCCTTCGTTACAGTTCAGTTTTTAGTTCGTCCAGGCTTTTTCAATAACTTTAAAGACCAGTCTGGATTGTTCAAGCCATTGTTGCTTAAAATCTTTGGTTGCAACTTGGAAAAGAAACGAAATTTAAATTCGCCGGTGGCAAATTTCGAAACCCTTCCACGCATTTCAAATTTGCCAGTGGCAAATTTCAAAACCCTCCCCTACAACCCCCAAACCAACAAAAGGACCATCCTCAGATCACCAAGCATCCGTGTGCAAAAATTCAGGTACGTAGGCTTTCGCAATTGTGCGCTAGCCATGAGCAAAAAGTCTATGGGATTTAACAAGGGAAAAATCTTATTAGCTAGCTAGCTAACTAGACAGTAACATAAAAACAACGTTATTGACGCATCTTTTTTTCTATGATTGGTGGACACTCATCCTTTAAATTTTAGTTTTTCTTAATCTCTGATCCTTTCCCTTACATATTCCACAATTTGAAACATTTCTGTCGCATTGGGATTTATCCTCAACATGCCAAAATAAGCTTTCATTTGCTTACAGTTAACAGACACATGTCTGCTAGTGAGCCGCCTTTTTATCATTAACAATCAATTTTTAACAATCGGATGTCTACAATGGGATGATCTACTGTTACTTGGCGGCGACACACTAACGTGTGTCTAGATAAATAACATGAACAGTAATAATTTCAACGTCCTGGTCTCAGTTTAATAATATAAATAAAAAGAGGAAAAATTTGGTATTTTTGTTATTATTTTCCTAGAACAACTGGCTTTTCGTCGAGCCAACTGTTGAAGCGCTCGTCGTAGCCTTTCCCCCTGACGAGGTAACGAGATTTCCCTCCCACTTTTTTAGTCTTCAGAATCTCGTCGACTAAAAGCAGATCCGGCACGTTAGTTTTCTGCAACTCTTTCTCGTAAAAAGTGCCTTCGATTTTACTACCCAGTTGGTCGACCAACCTGTAGCAAGTCGGTCGAGTTTTTCTGACTTCACTCACCTCGAACAGTTCGTTGGTAAAGTTTTGCAAATATTCCTTGTCGAATACAGATTTTGCCGTTGTCACTCTTACTAAATCCCCGACTTTGAAACTATTCTTCTTCTTTTTGGAAAGGCTCTTTTTCAGCAATATGTTTCTGATCTCCGGTTCATCGCGGTTAGTTACTTCGGATGGTTTCATTTTAATGGTAGAATGAACTCTGTCGTTGTAATCTTTGACAATTTCATCTATAATGTCTATCCACTTGTGGTTACCTCGCAGAGTGAACCGTTTCCACATGTTCGACTTCAATGTGCGATTTAGGCGTTCTACTACGCTCGCCTTGAGTTCTGACTTGGTCGAATAGTGGTTTATTTTGTGGCGTTTCATTAGTGCTGCGAAATCTTTATTATAGTATTCCTTCCCTTCGTTGCGTTGTAGTCTTTTAAGTGGATTAGACATTGTGTTTAATATCTCGTTAAAAGCGCCAGTGACATCCGCGGCGTTCTTCGATTTCACAGGGATGGCCCAAGCGTATTTAGAGAATACATCGATGGCAGTCAGCAAGTATTTGTAATTTTCGTTTTGTTCCGCGTAAAGTATCATCTCCACCAGGTCCGCTTGAACTAAATCACCTATCCCGTAGCTAATAACGCGCCTTCTCGGAAAGTTTCGCCTAGCTGGCTTGTGTAGCTCTTCCACTAAAGTTTCCATTTGATCTTTTTTTTTTAATTCCCATTCCCAACTTTACTTTGGTTTTCATAGCTGCGGCTACGGTAGCTGCTGCTAACTTCTCTTTCAGACCAGTTTTGCTAGATTTTGCTACTTTTACTGCATTGGAGGCCAACTTTCTATCAGCTTCGTGTCTTTGTTCCAAGTCTGGTTTGACAGAGTATTCGATGTCGTGCTGTTTGCAGGCCTCATCCAGAGAATTGATGGCAGCGTCACCTCTGTTTAGTCTCTTGTTCAGTTTTGTTCCCGGACCGCAATAGTTGTATCCCGGAATGTGAAGTTCCACCGGCAACTTGTCTATCGCGCTGTTGAACAATCCAGAGCCTCTGCTCTTCTGAAACTGTGCTTTCCTCGTGCCACACACTTTACACTTGCCCTTCAGCAGTTGTCGATAATTCTTAGTCACAACGTGCCTGACATTTTTACTGGCTGTAACTCTTTTGCATTTGAGGCAGTACATCTCTGTTTATTTATAAAATGACAATGGAAAGGTATTTTAGATTGGCTGTAACTCTTCTGCATTTGAGGCAGTACATCTCTGTTTATTTATTGGCATTTTTACTGGCTGTAACTCTTTTGCATTTGAGGCAGTACATCTTTGTTTATTTATAAAATGAGAATGAAAAGGTATTTTAGATACTAGTTTTGCAGAGAATTTATCAAAATACCATTGTTTTTCTTAAACCAACTCAAAGATGAAAGTGTTAAATTATGACATAGCCGATGTCAATAAGCGACCATCAACTGGTAATTTACTGAATTTTCCAGAGGATGTACGGCGCATCATTTGCGGCCCTGCCGGTTGTGGAAAGACCAATTTAGTTATAAATTTCATTTGCAATCCAGGGTGGTTGAATTATGACAGCCTGCGCGTGTACTTCAAGTCTTTATTTCAAAACAAATATTTCCATCTCAGGAGAGCTTTCGAGGAAATATGTCCGGGCGTAGCTACCTTTTCCCACCACCACCACCAGAAGAACTACCATGTAGCAAAACGGTAATTTTATTGGACGATTTCATGATTGAGAAACAAGACAGAATCGAACACTATTTTGCCTACAGCAGGCACGCGGACGCCTCGATCTTTTATTTATGTCAGACTTACAGAAGATACCCAACAAAGTTATTCGAGATAATTCCAACATTATAATTCTCTTCAGGCAAGACGAAGCAAACCTCAAACATGTCTTCAATAACCACGTTAGTGGTGACATTCTTTTCGACGAGTTTCGTAGCATGTGTGGTGAGGTTTGGAACTCTGTTCCGTACGGATTCCTACTCATCGATAGAACTAAACCCTTGGATTGAAGGTATAGAAGAATGTTCGACTAACACCGACGTGTCTGCCGAAGGTTTTTGTTGTCATTAATGTACGTCTAGGTTTTTGTTGACATTAACGTTTGTCGACTTAAACATTATTTTATAAATTACTAAACCCTGCTAAAACTAAAAATAAGAGAAGCAAACCCCAGAAAAAGGTTAATCAGTACGAGGCTCTAAAAATGCAGCGTGTGCCATAGAGGTTCGATCGCGAGCGTAAAAGTACCGTACACTTTTCATTTGTTGTGCCAGGAACTCGTGTACTGAACATACGTCCGCAAATTGTTTTGTAGATAGTTATTTCCTCGCG
>JAHWFP010023921.1:31850-53630 GCA_023313725.1 Lithobius niger
GGTGCTTTTTTATAGCGTGTCGTGCACTTGCACTGGCAGCAAAATAAGGCCAGCCCATTCTGAACCGCATCAGTAGCGCCTATTTCAGAGCAGTTTGTGGCAGCATGAGAGCGCCTCGTGTAGAAACACCGCAACATCAACAAACTCGAAGCGCGCGCTCTTTTTGCCATGTTGGAGCATGGCGCGTGGAAATAGAAATCAGTCTATCGGCAGCTTGCCGCTGCAACGCTGTAACCTGATAGGCTCTTGTAAATCACGTGGTACTTCTATAGAGAAGGCGCCTCGACGCTTACCAAGAAGAAAGTTTTTGGTGTAATTATTGATAGCAACGGGAATTGAATATGATCTTTTTTTTATGCATTAAAAAAATTGTCAAGGCCACTATGAAGTACAGAAGGAGCTTGTGTGTACTTAGCGTGTTTTAACACAAGAATCAATAACATCAAAACAGAATAATATTAACGGAACAATCGTTAAAAAAGCCTAGGCCAACAGTGGTAGTCTAGAAACCCACTTAGCTTAAAGTACATACTTAAGTGCCAATTCAGTAGTCTGAGAATCCCCTTAGAACTGGCAAGCCCTTAAGGTTGAGTATCTTCCAAGTGTGCTGTGGAATACACTTAAGTACCAAGTTGGTAATGCAGTGAAGCTCTAAGGGAAGATCCAAGATGATCAAGAGCTCTGAGATCGTCGAGGCCGAATTGGTTCCCATATAGAAACACTATCCTAAATAACATTTCAGGCATTGTTACAGGAAGCTGAAACAATTTTCCTCATTGGCATAGCACTATTACTGGAAAGATACATCCTGCATAGAAATTCGATTCCAACATTACTAATTGCAGCAAGTTACTTTGCTACAGGAAGCATCCAACAAATTGTAGGTGACTGTGGGGTTATCCCAGAAAACCACTTCGCGTTGTGTAGCAAAGGGTCACCAGGATCATTGCTGCTTTATGGGAATGGCACGTTCAATTCGCCGTGGGCAACAAACTCACAGCAGTGCAATAGAGATTCTGTAACAAGTAAGAGAACTCATATACAGAGCAAGATTTCCAGATGTCGCAAGTGTCGGACACTTTCACACACATTGGTATCCGTGCAGCCGGTGCAATGAACAGACAGGTATTTCGTAACAGGAAGGTGACGTTGCCTGGGAATGTACAACGAATATGTACTGAACACCTTGTTTCTCATGTTCAAGCCCGTTATTATGGGCCAGACATGTTAGTTGTATTTTCATACAGTAACGTCTGTGTGCAGACTTTTAAAGCCTGTGGTCATCGTGGCTGAACGGTGAGAAAGCTCAGCCTGGTTGCTGAAGGTTTGCGGATTTGGTCGAACCCTTGGAAAGGGGACCTTGGGAAAGTCCCCGCCAGGACTGCCGGCCAGGGTAGCGTGAGAGGCTACCATGCTCCTTCACGGCTATGGGAACTATTCTGGCCCATTCTGGACAATCTTTCGGCCCCTACGATGATCGGAGGTTTCCCGGATCGAATCCCCGGGTTGGCACATTCGTTTACCAGACATTTCTTCTTCTCAAAAAAAGTCTGGTAATGTTCAAAATTGAGCCGGTTTAGCCACACAAGCATTAAATTGCTTCGGCTGACTAAATGCTCAAAAGAAATTAATTGTTAAAAACAAAAAAAAAATAAAAAAAAAATTACAAGGGTTGCTACCGGACAATAGTGGCCATCGAATCAGCGTGGTTGCCTGAATCCTGTGCCTTCTTTGGGAGCTCTAAAAACCCTGAGTAGAAGTCTCAGAAGTGCAGATGGCCCTCCGTTTTATCTCACGTTATTATGTGGACTATTTTTGCATCTGCTTCATTGTCATAGAGATTATTTAGTGGCAGGATCTCGTCACTGCACAGACCAACCATCTTTTCTCTGATGAAGTCAGGTTCGTTTCCTCATCTGCCACAACCTGTTTTTAGAACTTTTCGTCTACATTTTCCCAGGTAATAAGCGCCATTGTGTTGCATTCTGCACAAGTTAATGGGTTCATGTTGTGGTGACCCATGACCAGAGGAAATCCCTCCGAATGATTGACAGCTAGGAGACCTCCTTTGTGAATGACTGGCAGCCAGGTAAAAGGCCCTGGCTGGCTCTTTTATAGACTTAGCTTACAGTACCAGCATGCACTCTGATCCCAGAGTGCATCATACATACTTAACATGCAAAGGTAGCCACCTAGTGGCAAGTAAGCGATACAACATTAGTGGCTAAGGCCACTTGAGATAACTCAATAAAGGTGCTATCCAATACACCACATTCGCCCCCACTAAATAATGTGAGGGACGACCTACCATACATATAAGTCAAAAGGTACTAATCAGATTTTAAGTTTACCTATTTACCATTTCGTTTTATGTTATTATGCCAAATCATTCTGTTTTCTTAAAAGCCAAACCATTTTTATACGTCCATTAATCAGAACATTAATCCCAACCTTATTATGGGCACAATATGAATACTTTGTGTAAAAACAACATTAATGGTGTGGTTTCGCTTTCACACTACTTACCTCTCCCCCGAGAACAAAAATGTTTCGGTAGTGTGCCAACAATACAGAAAACATGTACGCATAATTTATAACAAGAACAAGAAATCCATGCAATAAATAAAATCAACCAAGCAAAAATGAACGAAAATAATAATGCTGCCAATTATTGCAAAACAGATCTAAGTCCGTCAGATGTTAGTTCGGACTATAACGCTGTGGCTTTCGGATCGCTCGAAGCGACCTACGAAATACAGGCTGTTCAGCCTCACGGACAGTTTGTTCGGCTAAAATGCCCCCCAATTCCCGGACAGTCTGAGAATTCGGCGAAATCTCGCTTGTAAGCTTCAGCATAGCACCGCAGACCTCGTTATTCGCGCGGCGCACTTTATTATCAATCGGCGAAAGAACTGGCATCGCGTTATTTGAAATTTCCGAACACTCGTTCGATGATGGTTTCAGTTTCGTATTCGCAGCGGGGTTTGCTATTCCGCTCTGGTTGGTGCTTCCATCTCGTGGTGAATACGCAAAATTATCACGCCACTCAAACGCCTCCATGTTGCTGGCGAGCGCTGATTGGTTGTTCAATTCGACGCGAAGGTGGGACCACCTTCTGCTGGTCGCTGATTGGTTGGATGGGTGGAGTTCCCTCGAGTTCCCTCCCAGTTTTCCTGTCACGTGAAAGAATGCGTGTTTTTAGCTGATTAGTATGCCGTTTCCACAATTCTTCACGCACACGAACCAAATAGCGCAAATTACCAAGCCTTTCGACGACAATTGCTTCTGCCCACTTCGTTTTAGCACCAATTCGATAGTCCCTCGCATATACTGGTGAGTCAACAGTGAACTCAGTGTCCGGTAGCTTAGCGGTAGACTTTAATTGCATACGCTGATATTGTTCATACTTTTCTTGTGTGTTTGCATTAGGTAATAGTAATGACAAACGGCATCTTGTGTTACGCCCTAGGAATAACTTAGCAGGAGTGATTGACGTTACGCTGTTGGGAATGTTGCGCGCTTGTACCAAAAAATTATTTAATGTATCGGCAACACTTAAACCTTCTTGTAGGCTAGCCTTCATTGATATTTTAGCGGCTTTTACTAGCGCCTCGGCCTGCCCATTACTTTCGGGAAAGTAAGGTACACCTAGTATGTGTCTAATGCCACACTCTTTCATAAATTCCTTGAATTCAGAACTACAAAACTGCGGTCCGTTGTCTGACATGACGGTTTTTACCAGCCCATAAGTAGTAAATAATTCTTTCAACTTCTTAATGACACTCACGCTAGTTGTGGAGTTCATTTCAAAAACAAACGGGAATTTAGAATGTGCATCAAGCACAACAAAAAACATTTTGTTACCAAAACAAGGCCCAAAAAAATCAATATGGATTCTAGACCATACAGCAACAGGTCGTTCCCATACATGCTTTTTCTTTGCTGTCACTCCATCCTTAGTTAATTGACAGGCACTACAGCATTTGATATATTTTTCTAAATCATTATCAATACCTGGCCACCATACTCTAGAACGAGCCAATGCTTTTATTCTAACAATCCCGCAATGACCCAGATGGAGTTCGGCCATTACGTGTGGTCTTATCAATTCAGGTATGATTAAACGATGTCCCCAAAATAATGCTTTACCCTCTAGAGACAGCTCTAGATGGCGCACAAAAAAGGGTTTTAATTCTTCATCATCCACCCTGTTAGGCCAGCCTTCAAGCGTATAACGATAGACTTTTGTAAGAATTCTATCAGTAACGGTAAACTTCTCTAACTGGTCAGACAGAATGGGTAATGAGTCAATAACATTCATGTTCATTACTGCAAAACCTGTAACTTTCTCAGGCGTCGGTTCACAGGGCAACGGCATCCTAGACAAAAAATCAGCAGTTAAATTATCCCTGCCTGGGATATATTGCAAATCAAAATGATAGCCATTAAGATATAGTGCCCATCGCTGAATGCGAGCGGCAGCCATAGCTGGAATTGCTACCTTCTTTCCAAATACCCAAAGCAAGGCTTTCTGGTCGGTTTGCAATGTGAATCTACGCCCGTAGAGAAACTGATGGAAACGCTTCACCCCGAAAACGATAGAAAGGGCCTCACGATTGAACTGGGCGTAATTAAGCTCAGCTTTTGAAAGTGCTCGTGAGACAAATCCTATCGGTCTATCAGTACCATCCGGCATGACATGTATCAAAGAGGCCCCAATTCCCACGGGACTTGCGTCTGCAACTAGCTTAAGTGGAAGTTTGGGGTCGTAATGGGTAAGGACTTGACTTTCCAAAAATGCCTTTTTTTGCGTTAGCCACGGCAGCTGAACACTTAGAGGTCCAGTTCCATGGTTCTTTAGGTGAAAGTAGTTTATTTAAGGGAGCCAGCAGAGTTGCCATATGAGGCACAAACCTACTATACTGGTTCATAAACCCTAAATAACTCTTTAGTTCTTGAGCATTTTGTGGTTCCGGGGCCAACCTCACTGCATCTAGCTTTTCAGGAAGGTTTGTCATTCCATCTTTGCTAATTTCAAATCCTAAATACTTAATCTTATCTTGATTAAACTGGCACTTGGTTTTCTTAACCCGCACGCCATTTTCCTGTAAGGCAGAGCATACTTCAAATAATGCTTTGTCATGCTCCTCTCCCTTCCCATTAACCAAAATATCATGAGAAAATGGCTGGGATCGAGGAACATTTCGCAGCACATATTCTATTATCTTTTGAAAAATTCCAGGTGAACTGGCTAATCCAAAAGGTACCCTTTGCCACTGGTATAACCCTTTACAGGTGGAATTGTAAGGGCGGGCTCAGAGTCATCATCGAGCTCTACCTGTAAGAAAGCGTCGGACAAGTCAATGATCGAGAATTTGTCACTTCCAGCCAATTTATCAAATAATTCTTCCGCACGAGGTACCGGGAAGTACTCAATTTCTAGTTCCGGATTGACTGTTACGCTGTAATCTCCCACTATCCTAACGTCCACGTTAGGTTTGAATACGCACACTATGGGAGTTGCCCAGGCGGAACAGTCAACTGGTTTTAAGACTCCCTCAGCAACTAGCCGGTCGATTTCAGCCTCCACCTTTCCTCTTACTGCTAAGGGGACAGGTCGAGCCTTGCAATAACGTGGTTTGGCATTAGCTTTTAACTTGATACTGGCCTTGTAATCTTTAAATTTGCCCAAACCTGGTTTAAAAAGGTCCGGAAACTTATCAAAGATTTCCTCAGCAGTAACATGTTGGACAGATTCAGTAACATCTTCAAGATCCTTGAACTCTAAATGGAAAAATTGACTGAGTGTGATTTTAAACTTTAATATCCAGCTTTTCCCCAGAAGAGCCGGCTGTTCTCCTGAAGACACAATTGCAGTCAGGAGTTCAGGTTGACCATTAAGTTTGACATTTACTTTAATTGCTCCTAGAGGCTGAATAACCTCACCTACCCAAGCTTTTAACAAGATTGGAATAGGTTTTAATTCAACAGATGAAAAATATTTCTTATACCAACTTTTAGGAATAACAGTCAAATCACACCCACTATCAACTTCCAGTGCTAATTTGTGACCATTCAGTTCACATTGCACAGCCCATTTGTTAGACTGCACGTCAACTACAGTCATTCTATTGATATTAGAAACTAAGCTCTCATCTGAGTCAGGCTCCTGCAATGTAGCATCAGAGTAAGAATTTTCAGACTCCACTAAAACTTGGTGTGCTTTTTTCTTTCTGAAACTATGGGACTTCCTCTTCATATTTCCCTGAACCTGTTTAGGTGAACAAGAAGCAGCCGCCGCAATGCTAACGCCCGCTTTATCAGACTTGCACATACGTCGCAGATGTCCTACTTCCTGATAAATGGAACAAGTAGACTTCCTCCATTTACAGTCTGGGCGTATATGATTGGATAATCCACAGCAATAGCACGTTAAATTTGCTTTACTCTTAAACTTTGGATGCTTTCCAGAGACTTTATGCACGGATGAGGCTTTAAAATGACTAACATCAGATTCAGCTCTTTCCTGAGCGAGCGCAACCTTGCAGGCTTCATCAAACGTGACTTTATCATAGTCCATTGCCATTAGTTTTTCTTGGGCGCGAGTATTCCGCATTCCCGAGACAAACCTATCTCTCAGCATTTCTTTTAGTGATGCACCATAATCACAATTTAATGTTAACTGTTTGAGAGCTACAATGTACTCTGAAACTGACTCGCCAGAACGTTGCTCACACTTGAAATAGCTTACCCTTTCAGCTATAACTGAAGGTTTTGGATCAATATTACTCTTTAGTAAAGTATCAATCTCACTCATGGTTTTAGAATTCACAGCATCAGGTGCACATAAATTTCGCAAAAGACCATATGTTTTGCACCCTACACTGGCCAGAAAAATTGGAACCTGTTTGTCTGTTGGAATGTCAAAGGCAAAAAAATGATTTGTAAGCCTTTCATAGTAAATTGACCAAGACTCCAACTCTGGCTTGAATTCATCAAACCTCTTATGAATTCGAGTAGGGGTGGGGGACCCAGCTGCTGGCGGATTTGTCGGCATTATGCTAAATTCCTCACTGTCCTCACTTATACCCTGCTCAAATTCAATAGTTTGATTTAAATTACACTCTAAATCAGAATTCAACTCTGAATTAGACCTTGTTTCAGGTCCACCAAATAACCTTATAGCTACACCTGGTGTAAAGGCTGAACTCCTGAAACTAAATCTTTTTGTTTTTTCAAAATTTTCGCTCATAAGCGATAGCAGAACAACTACAACTACTAAGTTAAACTGCATTTAACTGCAGGACTAATCCCCTTTAGTAAGTTAGTTTTAAACTTTAATTTTGAAACTCTAGCACAGCTTGCTCTAGCTTAGGCCTACATATGACAAATTTCAACAATTTCACTGGCTTTTGTGTAACCTGCTAGGTTACTCAGAGAATGCGGTCGCAAATCACACCTCTTAAAGATTATAGAAACACTTGTATTTCTCTTACTCAATACCAATTGTTTAAATCATATGCCTTTTTTTTAACCTCTTTTAGCCAAACAACTGCACTTTTTCAATTAGTTTACAACACTAATTCTTGTAAATTCAGCATTTTAACCTGAGTTGACATTCTTAATAATGCAATGTAACAGTTAATAAATGACTGACATTTAGCAAAAATGACTGCCTAGTCAAAAACTAAATTACAACAAATTTAATTTTAAACACTCCTAGCCTGCGCGCAACATTCCCACCGGCCTGCAGTGCTATGCTACAGGTCCTCAATGGTGCACTTGGAATTCACGCACAAACGTTAATCTTTGCCCAATTTTGGGTCTTACAAAATTTTCACAAAATACCTCGGGAGTATTTGACCAAATACCCGTATCCAGGATGTCCTTTGTCCCTCTCCTGCGTTGGCCAGACGTCTTGAAGAAGCACAATTTAGACCGCTGGGCAACTTTCTCTGGCTATTGCAGCCTGCCACACTGCAACACTCCAGGTACTAGCAGCCCCCTAGCTACGGAATTTAAGTTTAAATTCATAAATTAATACTTATACAGTGCCCCAAGCCTGGGTATACCGTATTTCAGCAATTTACGTTGGTTTGCAAAAGTATTAATTCAAATTTTCTTTCCCTAGATATTTCCTAATCCTCGTAGCCATTGTTGCATTCTGCACAAGTTAATGGGTTCATGTTGTGGTGACCCATGACCAGAGGAAATTCCTCCGAATGATTGACAGCTAGGAGACCTCTTTTGTGAATGACTGGCAGCCAGGTAAAAGGCCCTGGCTGGCTCTTTTATAGACTTAGCTCACAGTACCAGCATGCACTCTGATCCCAGAGTGTATCATATATACTTAACATGCAAAGGTAGCCACCTAGTGGCAAGTAAGCAAGGATACAACATTAGTGGCTAAGGCCACTTGAGATAACTCAATAAAGGTGCTATCCAATACACCACACATTGCAACAATGTTCTCCCGATATTTCTTTAGCTGTCCTTCGTGACTGTGCCTTCGTCAGTTTGGTGCAGCATTTGTGCACCGAGGGCAGCATTACACTCATCAACAATAGTAATCCTTTTTCTTAGTTGTGGCTGTGTTTGTCGCTGATTAAACCCATGCATGTGCAACCAGTTCGGCAATGAGGTTGCGCTCTTGATGTGTATATTGGTGCGTACGTACGTTCTATTCATTAATTTGGCTCTACAGAGCTTGGAACTGTGGTCACAATGACCACTTGCAGTATAGGCTTTGTCCTTCAATGACGACGGAGTTGGTACTTGTGTAAGTGATTAGTTAACACTTAGCTCTGGCGTTCTAGACTAGTCCACGTAACCTGAGTAAATACTTCATTTGTGAGCAAAGTATATACTTAAGTACATACTTTCTCAAGTGCCACCTGCTGTAAGTGTAAGGGGATGTTCTAGACTACCACTGTAAGTTTTAAAGGCGAATTTTCTTTTTACAAAATGCAGTTGTTAATTTCCGTTATTTCTTTTATTTGTCCTATTTTGTTAATTTTCCAAAACAGTTTTGGTTAGTTCGTAGTTTGCTCAGTTTTATTTTGTAGTTTACCTGAACGTTTACCCTTCATTTCAAAGGAGTAAATTTTATTTATTAATGTTTTAGTTCATTTTAGCTGTCGGGGGAGGAGACGACTGACAAAAAGCAAATAACCCCCTTCAAT
This sequence comes from Lithobius niger, assembly GCA_023313725.1. Classification (NCBI taxonomy): domain Eukaryota; kingdom Metazoa; phylum Arthropoda; class Chilopoda; order Lithobiomorpha; family Lithobiidae; genus Lithobius; species Lithobius niger. The sequence continues at coordinate 41,033 of JAHWFP010023921.1, forward strand.
TTTTCAATGACACTAACCCCCCCCCCAAATAACCTCGCTCGCCCAAGCCGAAATAGCATTGCGAGTGTTACGGACGCGCAGTGAAACCGGGGGGGGGGGGTAAAATGGGTGGTCCCATTTTTAGTTTTTGATTTCGATGACTACCCCACCAATTTTTCGATTGCTGCCTCCCACCCAAAATTAGTTGAGCTACATTTGAAGCTGTGGGGGGGGGGGGGAGAGGAAGACAATCTGCATGAAATGAAAAATGAAAATGGGGCCACTGATTTTTCGGTGACACGTGGGGGTGGGGAATCAACCTCCCACCAACTTTTAATGACTGCCCCCCCCCCCACTTCTTCTTTGCAAAAAATTCTTGATCCTCCCTCTGCTCAAGGTCCAAAAATAATTGAACCCTAACCCCATCCTAAAAGAAAGAAGCTTTAAAAAAAATACTTTTCCTCCAGACCAATGATCATTTTGTGACATCCCCACCTTCATGGGTTCTAAAATTTGAATCCCCATAAAGATACCCTAAAAATCCATTCCCACTCCTACCACCAATTTCCGGCTGCCCAGCAGAACCCCCGGTCCCCCACCCCTACGCTTAGTCCATAAATAGCAAAGTTTTGATAGGCGGTTCGGATTTTTTTTAAATAATAATATTGACAATAATCGACATACAGGCCTGCTTTAAAGTTCCAATTTTTATCGATAGTTAGGACCATACATTTAATGTGTTCGACAACTTAAAAACTCTTGAGGTTTTTATTACATTTTACATTTTCCACTTTTGTGAAAGAATGTTGAGTTATTTTTATTTTTAGATTTTTTTAGATTTTAATTTAGATTTAGATTTAATTTTTAGATTATAGGATTTTGTTTTCTTTGCTCATGTACAATTTATGTGGAATACACCAATTCTTATTCATACGAATCTTGAATTTTCTTTTAAAGAATGGCATCTGCAATTTGTTTTCTGTTCTCATTTTTATCATAGCGCCGACAAAATCCTATTCGACAAAGAGTTACTGCTGTTAGCGCGGGTGGCCAACTAGCCTTAAATGTGACGTAGTAACTACGTATAGGTCACGTGACCTGAAAATTTCTATTTCAAGCAGCACGGAGCAGCAAAGACGCCGCAACTGAAAACGCGTGTTGCCGGTGAAAAGACACGAGGCATCACAGAGCTAGCGGACAGAAAATTATGGCGTCACGCTGCAAACGCACCCCATGTAGATGCACCCTCCTGATGCGTCTTGATGCGTCTCACGACAACAAGGCGAAGCTCTGTCTACAGAAAGGCTATTGGGAGTCTCTCCACCAAATGCCACGTCTCGGGGAGTTTTATCGTGAGACAATTGCCGCATTTGGTGTGTGGCTGGCATTACGAACATTTTGTCTTAAGGTGTCTGATGCTATCGGTTTACGGGTTTCAATGGGCTGGTCGCACATTGCGTCAAACATGTCGTCAGACGAATTGAGTCAGTTGTAGATTTTTTAAACTTTTGTTTTTCATATAATTTGACCAACTTTTCAGACTGAATAGGATATTTTATCCTGAAATGCTTTAAAAAAAACCCTTTTGGACTTCTAGACATTTTAAGGTTTACCTCCGAGCCCTACAATATCTTAATCCGGCCGTAAATGGCACTATGATTTTCAATCAGCGTCATTGAGTAATTACCGAAGACGATGAGTGAAAAATTATGTTGGTGCCTGCACCAGTTACAGATATGTATGCTTTCCTTGGTGAAACATTATTGTTATGTGCAACCTAACACAAGTAAACGATTCACGGATATTTGCTTCCCCCACCCCCCTGTTCCAAAACGACAGTTTGCATACCCACCTCCCCCACCCCACCCCCAATTAGCCCCAGACATTTTCACCAGGAACATTTTTCTCTCCAAAATAAAATATTTACAAAAACAATGTTAAATGTTCATTTAAAATTATCCTATGGTTTTAAGGGTTACTTACTGGAATATTATTTCAAACATCTACAGTGCAGACTTATCATCCGGGGGGAGGAGGGGTATCCTTTCCAATGAAGGGGTTGCAAAAAGGCGATTTCTTGTAGGGGGGGGGGGCAGAAGGGGAAGAAAAATTGACTATTTAAAATGCATTTGCGTACTGTATTTTTTTTTTCATGGCGTGGCATGGGTCACGGTAGGTCACAGTTTGTTCTTTAGCGGGTGGGTCAAGTGGGTCTTGGGTCAGGGCTCGAGTGAGTCAAGTGGGTGACGGGTCGGAAAACGTGACTAACTTCCATCTATGGTCCGAAAATGAAGACACAATTTTTTAATATTATGGTCTCGATTTTTGATACAGGATCTCACTTAGTTTAAAATAGAACCTTCTCCCACCCCTCCAACTCTTCACTCCTAGCCGGAACAACTTGCCTGTTACACCCTTGGCTATATTATTATTGTAAAGTCAAGTTAATAAAAAAAATTGCTACAAATTTCGACTCAGTTTTCATAATTGCTTCGTTTGTCATCGTACCATCGATCCATTTTTATTAATTGCTCATGGAGCGAGGGATAATCGTCTAACTGGAAAATCGCATAATTGGAAGAACGTATAACGGAAAACAGTATAAAGGAATATCATCTAACAGGAAATTCGTATAATGGAAAAGCGTCTAACTGGAAATTCGTATAATGGAAAATCGTCTAGTATCCCTACCTCACTCGCGCTGCCGTGCTCGCTGTAGCTGTACATTTAACATCAGAAGCCACAGTTAGACGTTATTCCAGTAAGACGTTTATCCATTATATAATTATCCATTATACGATATTCCATTTAGATGCTTTTCCAGATTTTTTATTTAGGAGATTTTAGACAATTATCCCATTAGACGATTTTCCAGTTAGACGTTCATTCGATGCCCCATTGCATTCAGAGAGAAAAGGGTCCTGAAAAACACTCACGCTCACCCTCATGTTCACTGTCGTCAATTACCAACTACCATTCCTAAGAATTTTCTAGCAGTTGCCACTTTCCGCCATGAGATAACCTATAGCAAATAAAACCGAAGTTAAACTAATATTTTTTACCTTCAGGTACAAAATATCTTTACTACTTTTGCAGAAAAGTGAACCTAGTCGGGCTTGGGATGTATTTAAAATAGCGCAGTACTATACGCTAAATCCGCTGGATGTAGAATTCGGGGTGGGTAGTAATAACCATTTAGGCACCGGCACAGTAGGCGCGCGCCTAGATCCTAGAATGTTCAGGGGGCTCTAAAAAGTCAACAAAGAAAATCTTCTTATTATTTGGTACAGTAGTGACCGAATAGAAAACTGCGTATGTAGTCAATGATTATCCATTTAAATTTGCAGAACTTCACACAGAATTTAGGTCGTAAGCAACTACAGCTAATATATTAACACTGAAATTATACTAAACACAGCTACGTTGTTAATGAGACTACAGTCATTAATGAAATCGCACTTTTCAGCTGAAAAATAAACACAATGGTAAAAATTGCGCACAATTTTTGTTTTCGTTATCTGTAATAATCACGAATACCAGAAAATTGTAAAATTTCATGCTACACCAGCATATTATCAAGGTTTTACAGTTAAGTGTACAGAAGACTTAGAAAACTGAGTCAGATACGTCCAGAGAATAGGTGCCGTCATAAGGTCTTTGTCCCCACCACGTATGTTTTCTTAGGGGTTTTTTTGGGGGTGGGGGAAGGGGGAGAGGTAAGGAACCTCCTATCGCATTCCTCAGCAACCTCAGCGAATTCCCTGATTTCTGTCGGCTACACAGTAGGGCCCTCAATATCCTGCAGCACCTGACCACGACAGAAATAGCATAAATAATTTTTTTTTCTGGGGGAGGAGCAAATTTTACGGCCCCTTTATGCTCCCTTGCTACAAAACGCACAACCGCTTCATTTTTATTGAATGACTAATTTCGTCATTTGCATACTGTATTATGGCTATCAAACAAAATAAAACGTTTAAAGGTCAATATCGAAAAAAAATTACGCCTTGGCTTCTTTTTTATGGGGGGGGGGGCACTTGACCTGCCTGCTTCCCCCCCTCCCCCTCGTTATTTTGTTCGACAGGTAAAATAACCTAATGATATTAGTTACTGTAGATGTAAAATTGCAGCATCACACAATTAACACTTCCAAGGCTTCACTACATTACACATTCAATTACGATACTTCAAAACTAGTTTAACGAAAGTGCAGCTTTATTAATAAGGTCTTAAGTGTCTCATCAAATTAAAATATGCTATGCAACATCATTATTATGTGCTTCACAACTGGTGGTTTATAAAAATAACGTTTAAAAGAGACTTCTTTTAAATAGGTTAGAATGCAGCATCACAAAATATGCATTTTAAGGTTTTCCCACAATTGTGAACTGAAATATATATTGTCTCACATTCATTAAACACGAAATTCGTACTACAATTTTAATTCTAAGGATTGATTGCCAGAACGAATCCATCTTGCACTGTAACAAGCTTCATTTATAAGAAGGTGCAGTGTCATACACCACTAAATATTTTATAGGATTCGTGTAACAAAGACATAATGATACTTCTTCTCCCGTTGTGTCATAATGCTACAGAAATTCTGCCAGAATATGTGAAATGAATAAGTACTCTAAAGAAGCCGGATTCGGCAGTGATGTACCATAAAATCTTCAGTTCCTCGGAATGCTCTAGGGAAGCTCTTCCCCAGACCCCGAGCTGGATTTATTCGTCCCCTCCACAATTTTCCTCATCCGTGCTACTGGACAGAGTAACGGAGGCGCTTTCTCATTACCGAACACATTTTAGACTGGCACCGTTTCTATTACTCATATTTTAAAGAATTTTTAGCACTAATAACAAGTGACGCCAAATTTGAAAGATATATGAATGTGTAAAGGATTTTGAAGTGGGAGCCTTCCTCCCCCCCCCCCCAACCTCTGTTTCGAAGTAGAAGTACCCTAAAAAATGCGCTCTTGCACTGTGTCATGTAAATGCGACGAATAAAAATTTTCTAGCACCTATAGCAAATAGAAAATTACCACCTATAGCAAAAATAGAAGAAAAAAACACGAAAAAGTTACAGGATTTTTTTTATAAACCATACGAATTTTTTTTAATGTCATTCATTGTTTTGCCGAAAAGGGGACCTGCTAATACTTGAAGCTTAGTATTTGAAGTAGCACACACCTTACAAACAGCTAGAGTAGAATTCGACCGTAGATAATAAACGGCTTTTCAATAAAAATGCTGCAGCATACAATTCACACTTCAAGGGTTTTACACCATTATCCATTCGACTACATTGCTACACACTTTTACAATGAAAATTGTAGCTTTTTTAATTTTCACTTAAGTGTCTCATTAAAAAACGTTGACTATGCATTGTAATATTTCTTACTTCAAAAACGGATACTAATAAAAATATGGCATTTAAAAGTTGTCTATTTCTTTTAATTATGTATAAAATGCGACACCACTAAGGTTGCATTTCCAGGTTTTCACACCGCTTTGTATTTGAGTATACACCGTCTGATATTCAGGTTAAATAAGAAAATTGTGCACTACAAACTTGATTAAGGAACGATTGGTAGAAAAAAAATCCATTTACTCTACAACAAGCTTCTTTCTCCAGAAGTTGCAGTACCTCATACTATGTATTTATTAGGCTTATTGTCAGAAAAACATTAAGGCACTTCTTGCTCCCACGTTTGCACAAAACGCAACTAAACATGAGCTTCAGTGTAAAGGCTTTACTACAATTTCCTCATTTAAACAGTTTTTCACTGCTGTGTCACAGAATGTAGAAAATGCAGCAGAAAATCTCACAAATCATAATACGACGTGTCACACTTTAGATATAATCAGCTTTCTGTCTTTCGACTTAAAATGTGCAACAGATAATCGTAGATATACCTTACCACAAATTTTACTCTCTTGGGCTTATCTCCAGTATGAACACGGACCACCAACAAAATAATTGCACTAAGTGAGCAAACATTTTTTGCCATATTATCAACTACTTTATTGTTGTTTATAAAGTTGAATTTCCTCATTTGTCCCTTTCTGGCAATTGACTTGGAAGATTTCACTTTTTTAGTTGAAGCACGAGTGGCACATTACATAACACATGTCATGGTGTTCTTTGTAACAGAACTGCTTCGTGATTGGTTAAAAATAATATCGAAAAGAGTTTAGAATATAGCTTAATAAATTGTATTCGTCTGAGAATTCCAAAGAATACTTTAAATAAGAATTTATGAATAACAATGAGAGCCCACAAACAAGCTGTAAATGATACTGAAGTTTTAAAAAGCACAAATTACTAGCGCCATCTAGTTTTTGAGATTGAAAGTTTTAGTGGTTTAGTTCCAAGGGTGGTCGAGGCGAGTCTCTGTGATCGATCAAATGCTAGGACACCACCCTAATACAAGTCTGTTACTCATCGTTCCTACGGAACTTTTCATGTACTCATGATGTCACCGATAGTGGTTTAAGCCATCTGAACGTTTATTTCGACAACAGCAATTGTAGATTAAAGAATTGAAAAGTTTTGATCCATTGAACAACTGTAGAAATTACTTTACAATGTTTTGTAATGATAAAAAAAAATCAATTTCTCGAAGTCGACATTTTAAAGAGCTTAAAATCATGAATACATTTGAAGCCTATTAGCGTCGCAGTTGCTCTTCAGTTGATTCTTTGATACTGCATATTTTATTAAATATGCAACAGTAAATACTTTTCAATAATAAATTTTGGAAGGCCACCTTTCTAAAATTGTTTGTCAGTAAAAATAAAGATATTGTAGTAATAGATAACTTCTATATAAATTGGGATCAGCCGATTTGTAGGTTGATCAATTTTAGAGGGTGGAATTAAACTTAAACTTTCAGAAAAAATTTTAACTATTAATTAACTTGCAGTCTGATTAAAATTATGAAGCAAAAATTGTGATTAATGAATTTAAAAACCTTGTCCGTAGTTTTTTTTAAACTGTAATTCATTAATGGGGGTATGGTATGTATAGTAAATGGTATGTGTGTACACATCTTTTTGGCATATCAAGTGCTTACGGATTAACTAAGCCTAGTGATTGGTTCATACTGTTTACCCTGTAGTTAGCTGTAGCAGTCTAGCCAATGACATTGCATACATGTGACTTTCATCCATGCTATAAAGGTAAGTGCCTTTGCATTGATTTAAAACTCTCCATCACTTGTTATTTGCTATCACACCTGTTGTGCCTTTCATTGTTAGGTTAGATTAAGTTGCCTTGTGCAACCAAGAGATATTATGTAAACCTGCATACATATCAATTAATAACATGGGTTATGGGCCCAGTAACATGAATGACATGCAATAGGAAACAGTATGAGGCCTTTGTTGACAAATTATGACTTTTAGAAGCACAATAGTCTAGAGAGAAACTCTATGAATGTATGGTACGTGGTAATGAAACAATGTATACTGCAATGGTAAATGACACTGCCTTTAGTAATGTAGTGTTTATAAGTTATACCCAAAGCTTGTAATTAGAATAGTTGCTAGCCCACAACGTCCACTGCAGTTTGAAGAATGTGAATTGAGGAAGACACCATTTAAATGTGAACAACCACTACAGTGAAATTGCATATAACGGTGTAATAGACTTACACAAATATGAAGGTAGGTCTATACTCCATAAACTGGTAGAAATAATAATTAGGTCTACACAGAACATTCTACCATCTAAGATTATTAGATGTTTGGGGAGGATGCGACTTTCTAACAGACGTCCTGCTTCATCGGCTGTACAACTCGCGTGAGAAGGCTTTCGGCGCGATTGCAGCGCGAGATTCAAAACAACGGAGAATGCGCCGGCGATCGGAAGCTTGACTGTCGGTGTTGAAACTGAAAAACCTCACTAGAGGGCCTCCGAGTTGCGGCCGTTTGGGATCGATCTTGCAGGGAAGCCAACGCAGCTGCCCCTCTTGGCTTATGCTCGGCAGGTCTATATGAGCAAGAGCCTCTTTCAAGATAAAATATTCGTTTAGGGTTTAAATTCAGTGTGCGGTGCCATTCGTTTCTTCTGTTTTCTTTTCTAGTAATCCGTGGCAAACTGATCGTAGCCGATAACTCAGAATTGGTAGGTGGCCGTTACAAAATCCCAGCAAAATGAGCCAGAAGAGTATCGCTTCGTTGCCGCCATTTTTTCCGCCAACGAACGCCAATGTTGTTCGGAGGACACTGCTCGCCCGCTAAATTGCTTCTCACACCAGTGATACATGTATCGCAGTGAATGACGCATCTTCCCCAACAACTAATAATCCTAGCTACCATCACCATACAAGTGCATATGTGCCCTAGATATTCCATCAATACATGAATGGTGTATATTAGAGTGTGTGTATTTAGCATAGTGAAGATAAAAATAAAATAAAAACAATAGCATACTATCCAGCATATGGAAATATAAACCATTCCAGTGTGTAACTTTGAGGTAAGCCTATAGTAGGTATGGTCTTATAGATAAACTGCACTACCCATACTATCCAGCATAGTGTAAATATAAACCATTCCAGTGTGTACTTTGGGGTAAGGCCTATAGTAGGTATGGTCTTATAGATAAACTGCACTACCCATACAAACGATGCAACCCAAGCATATAGGTGATATGTGGTCAGTCCTATTGAGTGTAATTGCAAGTGTATGGCAAGTGGTGATACTCTTTACTCGCATTAACTCACATTGGCACATTCTTATGATAAGGGTTTAGCCACCGACTTTAGTTTCTAACATGGATTCTCAGGATTCCACTGGTGGATTTACACTTAGGTTTCAGAAACTGAATTGCCAGGAGGACCCCTTTCTGGGCCAGATAGCGAGGCCTTCCTGAGCGATGGGGTGAATCGAGATGAGTTTCAACTTCATGAGATGCTTTATTGAGTGAGAATTGGGAGAGCTGCTGTGAAGCATCACGCTTTGCTAACCTTCGCGTTTCACGTGTAGTGAGTGGCGTTAAACTGCTTCGTCAAGAGCTTTAGTCGGCCGCTTGGAGCACTGAAATGGGAAAGAGGCGGAGGAAGCTGTCAGTTGCCAAATTCCCGTAGGCACGCACCCTGACAAGTCCCCCCCCCCCCCAGAAACAGGCCCAGTCTTACAAGAATGGACGTCTCACAACTAGATACATCTAGATAGGGTTACAAGCTTTCGTACATATTTGGGTTCATTAACAATAATCGAATTTCTTGCTGTATACAATGAAGTTACATAAGAATCAACCAATTTCTTTCACGTGGCAATGTAGAACATCACCATTGGATGCTCAGTTCCTGAAGTGATCACACAGCTGCGCTGATTCGGTTCAGTGACTTAGTTCATCTCTTTTGCACTCGCTGACTACGTGCAGCGACTTATTTTTATCACTGTCGCACTGCATTGGCTAGCTGCAGCGACATATTTCATTACTGTTGCACTGGAGGTACAGGAGTGAGCACACCGAAGCCTAGCCTAATATGCCAATGCGATCCAAGTGGGAACTCAACGTGAGACCGTCCTGTCCATCATCAACTGGGCTGCACTCACCGTAACATAAGAAAGTCGTGGCCGCCAAAATCACAAGATGGTTGTCAGGAGCGTGCACGCATAGCAAAATCTTAATAAGGTGGCAATTACGTGTACACCGAATTTACAAGTTAACCAACATGGGGATGCGGTCATGCCAAAAGCAAACAACGAAAGCTTCACCAATCATAACTACTCTTTAACTGTTCTGGGAGGTCCACCGGTCGTTCACAATGTTTTCATCGAGGCGTGCAGCACTTTTAAATGTTCGAGTCTATTGTCTCGCCCACTTGTCCCAGTCTGGGTCTTCCAGTACCTGGAACAGAGCAGTGGAAGAGTCCATAAGCCACATGTACTCGCACAAATGTGTCGGGGGTTTCCTTTTGCGGTGGCTCCTGCTTCCTGTAGGGGACTTCTTGGCGCACGCAGGAGTGGTGTCTTTGTCATTGTCGGATATTGGCTCTGTGTCGGGTGACATGTGTTGGTGGAGCGTTGTTGAGGTATGAGTCTGCACCCCTCGTCACCATCGGGTTGTCAGTCTGGGTCAGAGTTCTTGCCGTCGTCTGAAGAAGAGTCCGATGGGTTGTCAGAGGCATAGTCTTCTGGGTCCGAATCGCTGTCGGAAGAGTCATCCCGCGGGTAGTCAATCTTGGGTGGGACTGGGTCAGTGAACTTGGTTTCCGGTTGTGCTAACGGTTCCAACTGGTTAATGGTGTCGGGGTCCCAGTATGGTTCCAAGTCCAGCACATTGACCATCCTGGTGTCAATGGCGTCGTTTACGGAAACAACTCTGTACGTAACTGGGCTTTACTTCATCTAAACCCGATATGGAGCAATGTAAAGAGGCACCAACTTCTTGGTGACCCCAGCATTTAAGAGGGTGTGGTTGACAATTTTCACCAGCTCTCTGGGTTTGAACTCTGTTCTCCTCCTCTTCTTGTCGTAATTCAGTTTGGTTGTCCTTGCTGCCTTGGCTAGATGAGCAGCTGCCAATTCTTCCACTTTCGCCAAGGTCTGCTTGTGCCTGGTTGCATACTGCTCCATAGTTAGTCCCGACTCGGTGTCTGGTAAGATCAGCACGGTAAATGGGTGTTTCGGGTTTCTGCCTAACATGAGGAAATGTGGTGTTTCCCCCGTACTGATGTGAGGTGCAGTTCTCATATCCTATTGCAGCGCTGGTAGAAGCGGTCCCCAGTTGCTGTGGTTGATCTGCACAAATGCTCTTAAGCAGCCCTTTAACATGCGGTTGACTCTCTCGGTCGAGTTTGATTAGGAGTGGTATGTGGTCGCCTGGTGATGTTTTACTCTCGAAAATTAGAGCAGTTCCTCGAAGACTTTACAAATGAAGGCTGGGCCATTATCCAAGACACATCTGGAGGGCCTGGGGCAGTTTATACTTCTGAGAGCAGTTTCCTGATGGCAGTCCTCGCCGTAGCATTCTTGGTCGGGATGAGCCAACAGTACTTAAAAAAGGAGTATACCTTCGTCAGAATGTACTCGTGGCGATGCACATGGGTCCCACGAAGTCTACCCCCAGCATGAGAAGGATGTGGTCAGGAATCACTGGTTGCATGTCTCCCGACTTCTTGGTTTGAGCATACTTCGCCAGCTGGCAGTAGCAGCATGACATGACGTACTTCTTGCAGTCGGTGAACATTCTGGGCCAATGGTGTATGGCTCGAAGTTGCTGAATGGTTTTGGTGACACCTAGGTGGCCCACCTGTTGGTGGTCATAGAAGTCGTGCAGGTAAATTCGCCTCAGCAGCTTTGGGACGTAGATTCTACAGGCCTGTTTGGGCCTCTCCCCTCTATGGAGCCAGAGGATCCTTATAGTAAACGAGTCCAATCTCATCATGAGCAAAGACTTTGAGAATCGTCAGGACTCGGTTGAATGTCTTGGTCGGCCACATCAAGGTGTGCGATATGTTCCTGATGTCTGGGTCATTGTCTTAGGTTTCCTTGAGCTGCTTCTTGTCGGTAATGTCCACTAGAGGCAGCTGGCGAAGGTATAACATAGGATAGCCTTGGTTGGCAATCATGTCCATCACTTCTTCTTCGTGGTCGCACAGATCGTCATTGTTGCCGGTGGTGGATAGGGGCATGGCAGGGTTCGTTGGCAGAGCGTCTGCTACCTCGTTCTGTTTCCGAGGCTGGTGTATGACGTCAAAATCGAACGTCTGGAGACGGACTGCCCAGCGAGCAGTTCTCGTGGAGCTCTTCGACAGGGTCCATTTGAAGGCTTCATTGTCCATCATCAGGAGGAATTTCGAGTTTTTCACGTACGTCTCCCAGTTCTGTACCGCTTCTACAGCCACTAGTGCCTCAAACTCGAATGAGTGGTATCTGTTTTTTTGGTCTGCCAGTCTGCGGGTGAAGAACTCAATGTAGTCCTAGGTGTAAGCCAGAAAAAACTGCACTTTGTGAGGATAACACCATCTTTGGTGTACTTCATGTTCACACCCATGATAAATTTTTAGGAAACGGTGCCCCCTGAAACCTGTCCAAAAACCAACATGGCGGCCATTTTGTTTTTAAAATGGCCGTTGTACAATACAAAAATTCGAAAATCTTACTGATATTTGTAAATTAGGCGCCGACTTATAGGTTTCAAGGTGTACCGAATTCAAAAAAATGCTCTAAATAATTGCCAGGACTTTACACAATGAGATATCCAAAATGGCAGCCAAAATGGGGCAAAATTCAAGTGTTTTTCATAATTTTAAATTATACTGATAGAGTAGAGGCAGATTTGAATTATTCCTCAAAAAATTTGAGTTCATTTGCAATGACTCGTAACTAGCAAACACCAGGTAAAATTCATAGTATAGTGTGTTCGTAATTAGAAACTAAGTTGTGGCTGTTTCTATGCTGTAGCACTGCATTTTTCTTCCAATTCACCGTAAGTTACTACTTTAAACTGCTGCAGTAGCCGTTGTAATTAAGATAAATAGCTGTAAGTAAGCTTAGATCAACGATGGAGAAGTTTATTTTAGAACAAGGCCAATTAAAACGTCTTATTGTAATTAGGAGCTAAGCTATGGCAGTTTATCTCAACTGTAGTCATGTGCTTTTT
>JAHWFP010023921.1:53640-71483 GCA_023313725.1 Lithobius niger
TTAAAGATGTAACTTGCGGTAAATAGATGCGAAAAGCACATGGCCACTCCGTAGATAAACTACTGTAGCTTAGCCCCTAATTACAATAAATCGTTTTAATTACCCTTGTTAGAAAACATCTCCTCCTTTCATTTAAGCCTAATATATTCATTTATCTTAATCAGAATGGCTACTGCAGCACTTTAAAGACGTAACTTGTGGTAAAGAGACTCAAAATGTACATCACTACAACGTAAACTGCATAAGCGTAGCGCCTAATTACAATAAATCGTTTCAATTATCCATGTTGAAAAATATACGACATCTCCACCTGATATCTAAGGATAAATATATCTATTTATTTTAATTAGAACTGCTACCGCATCAGTTTAATGTAGCACTGCATTCTTTCTTTGGTGAATTAAAGAAATGGTGAATTAAAGAAAGAATGCAGTGCTACAGCATAGAGAATCAGGTGCAGCTTAACCCCTAATTACAAACACACTAAACTGCGGATTTGACCTGGTGATTTTTCTAGTTACTAGTCATTGCGAACGAACTCACTTTTTTTATCACTAATTCAAATCTTCCCTACTCTATAAGTATATTTTTAAACTATGAAAAACACTTGAATTTTGCTACCATTTTGGTCGCCATCTTGGATAGCTTGTTGTGTGGAGTCCTGGCACCTTTTCAGAGCATTTTTTTGAATTCGGCAGACTTAAAACCGAGCAATTGACACCAAACTTGCATGAGTTAGCACAATTTTGAATTTGGGTATTGTATAGCGGCCATTTTAAAAACAAAAATGGCCGCCATGTTGTTATTTGAACAGATTTCAAGGGGCACCCCTTCCTAAAAGTTTCTCATGGGTGTGGATATGAAGTACACGGGAGATTGTGTTATCCTCACAAAGTGCAGTTTTCTTTAAAAAATTGCTGTGTATACGCAGGACTAATGGTCTTAGTCACTCTGTAGATGCGCTGGGTAAGCATGGCTACCAACCCTACGATGGATACATCTGATTCTATGCAGAAGGGCTGTGAGTAGGCTTGTAAAGTTAGGACGATTCGTGCACCCAGGAGCTTGGGCTTCAATGCTTAAACGGCCTACTGATGGTCTGGTCTCCACCGGAATGGTTCGTCTTTCTTAGTGATCTTGTAAAGTGGGCGAGCTGTCTCTGCAAACTCCCTGATGAATTTTCTGTAAAAATTGCCCAAATACTGTTGAACCTTTCATCTTGTGGGGGGCACAGAGTAGTACCTGATGGCTGCTACATGATCACGTGCCAGCTGAACCCCGTCGAAGGTCACTCTGAGGCCGGGTATCTTGAGCCCAGGTACCACACAGAGGCACGTCTTTCTCTTAGGGGTATATCCTGCTGCCCTCAGCTACTTGAAGATTTCTCTGAGCACCCAGCAATGTACTGTCCAGGTTCCTATTGCAACGACGATGTCGTCGATGTACAGTACACGATACAGTTCCTATCAGACTCCCCAGGATCCCTGTCATGATTCGCTGAAATGCCTGGCTGGCAGTCTTCAATACAAATGGAAGTACGTTCCACTCATGCATGCCCTTGGGGGAGATGAAAGATGGCCTGGCTTTCCTCGTCCAGCTGGATCTGGTGAAAGCCCTTCTCTCCGTCCAGGAGAGAGACATAGCGAGCTCCGGCTAAGAAGTGGAAGATCTCATCTGTCCTAGGCATGGGGTAGTTGTCCACCTTGATCTACTTGTTTAGCTCTCAATAGTCCAGCACCGGTCTAAAGCTGCCACCATTTTTCTTACATTTGAGAAAGAAGGGGGAGACCCACTAGCTCCTGGTTTTCTCTATCTGACCGCTTGCTTCCAGTTCATTGATCATTTTCCCTAGTTCCTTCTTTATGTCTGGCGCATCTCTACATTCTCACTGTGTGACCGGGCTCACATTCAGGTGAAAGGATATATGGGACTTGTAGTCTTTGATTCAGCCTGGCGTTCCTGGGAATACGTCTTTGTACTCGTCGAGAATCGCGTCCAGTTACTCAAACTACCCTTCCATCACCTGATTGACCTTCGTGTCCACCTCTCAGCTATGGATAAATCACATGGAGTTCTTCATTGACGAATGCGGGTCAGCGGCATGCACCGTAACAGGAAAGGTGTTGCGAACGTCTCCATCGAAGTTCACCGCGTCGTTTGCATAGTCAATGTGCAGTCTTGCTTTCGTGAGAAAGGACTTGCCCAGGATGCAGTCCATGGCTAGCTTATTGTGGACCAAGAAAGCATGGTTTCATAGCGCCCCTGTGTTACCACCGGAATTTTGATTTACCCTCTCGGAGGTTGTCCCAGAGAGCCGTCAGCATATGTTGGCAGCAGGCCATCGTAGGGCTTGATATCTTCCTCTGCTTTGGATTGAGATAGAGTAACCAGTCAGTCCTAATTGCACAGACGATACATCCCAAGTCCACGCCACTGAAAAAAACTCTTATCAAACATCGTGGTGTGGATAGAGTGTATTGTTCTTAATGGTTCCAAATACATTTGCGACGAGTCCTCTTGAGGCTGCGGTGGTCTCGGTTTAGTGTAGAATGTGGAAATATGCCCTATTTCCATGCACCTGTAGCACTATGCCACTGTGCCATGGTGGAGAGCCTGCCGCTCTCTCTGAGTTCCTCCTCTGGCCTCTGTTTCTTCTTTGTGGTGTGTTGTCGTCTTAGCCTTGTGTGCATCATCCTGGTCCAATGCTTTTGTTTCCCCTGCCGTATCTTAGGTGATTTCAGTGTCAGCTGGAGGCGAAGTAAAGTGTGGTGCCGTCAGGTTGAGCGTGGAGTTTGGTGCTTGCGAGGTTCCTTTGTTTCATTATTTCATCAGGTCGGGTAGTCTCCGGTTGGATTTCTTATCCTTAGAATAAAATAGAATAGAATAGACGTTTTCGGCCAAAAAGCTTATAGCTTTTTGAAGGCCTAAGCGGCAGATGTTAAGTGGTAGGAACCACCATCGTGTAGTTGTTTTTTGCAGCAGGAGGGAGGAAACCGGAGTACCCGGAGGAAACCCTCGTACAACGGGCAGGAAACAACCAGAGAATAACCCGTACATATACACTTCCCTTCACCAGGATCGAATCTGGGTCTGTAAAAAGCCAGAGATGAACAGCTGGGACTAAGACGCCTATCGAATTTGATGCCCCAGTGCTTGCCTCTCAGCTACCCGTGCACCTTGTTACCCTGTTGGGTGTGGTTAGCCACTGGGAAACAAAGGAAGTTTGGCAGTCTTTCAACTTTTTGAGTAGTTCCCTGGGGGTTTTGAAAATGTAAGAGACTCAAGACTGTTCGAAGTTGCCCTCACATCTATCTGCGTAATGATCAGGTTGGTTTGTTCGTCTTCCGGCATCTTGCACTTCAGCTTGCCGATGTGATGAAGTAGCTCGTGGATGAATTCTGCTGGAGGCTCCAGGTGGTCATAATCCATGAGAGGCTTCTTAAAAGTCCAGCGGAGAGCCAATCCCGCTTCGTCCAAGGTGCTAGGCCTCTCGTCCACTGTGTTCCACCAGCATTAGTATTTCCCCCTTAGCTGACTCGCCAGCAAATCGTGCAGGCCGCACGATGAAAACTGCTTTCCGGACATGAAGTACGACATGTCGTCGACCCATTACTTCAAATCTGTCTCGTCCTCCAGTGGCGAGGGTCGAATATTGAAAGATGCTAATGCTGTCGTGAGTTTGGTGAAAAGCGAAGTTAACGACAGGTCTTTTTGAGAAGGGGCCGTCGGGTCTTGCGTTGCCATGCTCCAAGTTGTCGGAGAGTCTTGTTGGCGATCTTGGATGTTGCTCTGAGGTGCCACCTGCTGGAAGAAAACTGAGTTTTTCTAAACTTGAACTGAGCCGTCTGTCTGCTTTTTACCCAACCTTTGGTTTACGAAAGCCAAGAATTGTCTTCCCAAGTCCACCAGTTCATCCCAGTTTTCTGAGACCAAAGCTCCCTGACAGATGAAATTTTTGCTCTGTTCGTCACTAAAATTTGACTTACCACCCCTTGACAGTGATTCATCATCCCGCTGATGTTGGTTTTCCAAGGCATTGGTGGAGGAGCCTCTCCATTGTTTCTTTTGCTTTTGTTTTGCAGCTTGTTGGGTGAAATTTTAGCCTAAACTTCCCCCATTCCATTGAGTCGGTATTAGAGCTGTTGCTGAAATTTTGTGCCCCTTCAGTACTGGTTTGAGGTGGTGGATTTGGCCCAATTCCATCATTATCATAGTGCTGTCCCAGATTTTGTTTTCTTGGATTTCCTGGTAATCCTTTGGAATCCCATGCGTCTCCATGTTCATGTTTCCACACCTTCCCCACTTGTTGGCATGCTGGGTGGTGCAGGTAATGACGAATTTGGTGTGGCATGTAGTTTAGCATTTATTTTATTTAGTTCAGAATTCGTGTCTGCCAAATCTTGTGTCAAACGAGTTACTTCAGTTTGTAAATTAATGGTCTGATTTTCAATTTCTTGTAATTAGGTATTGCAAGCAGGATGCCTTTCTATGTAACGCCGATGACGATGATCATAAAAGTCTATTCGTGCTTATTAGTATGGAGCTAATGTCATTCATGGTTGGTGTTCTGCGCACTGCATTTTTTGCGTATGTCTGGAATAGAGGCAGGACAGTGGCTCCCTCTACTGCCCTGTTTTGTAACGACATTCGTGGCGAGGCTTGTTTCCCTCCTTTCCCATCTGACACAGACCTCCTTAGAAAAGGTAAATCGGAAACGACAATAGGCTCCCCCAGCTATGTCAACATAAAAAGCTGTTGATTTCTTGCACCCGACACATTAAATTGGGAATTTATCTTGACAATTCACTGCTTAAATATGAGAAGAAATCGTATTTTATGTTTTGCGAAGATGGCATTGCGTCGCTTCGAATTGACAGAGCTCTTGCTAGGGACGCTACCGTCGTCAGACGCAGACAAGGCACACAAAGCGTCCGTTGGCGGGGCCGGAAAATTTTTGCTTCATACTACTAGTACTAGTGTTACACACTATTGTGAATGAACGCACGCTCCTTGTAAAATGTTCGTTTTTGTAGATATCTACAGTGTTTCATGTATATAAGCAGGAAATTACATGCCATCGAATTTCTGAACAGTTCGAACATTAGATGTAGTAGATAGAATACTGAATACACGTTATTTTTCTGTTATTTTAAAAGTGTGAGATCTTTTCATTCCCATGTTGTGCTGCAAAGTTCTTTCAGAAAGAGGGCCAAAATTGTAAAGAATGTCTTTTATAGTTTGTTGCACATTTCTGGTGTATCTTCATTTAATGGGAGCCCTCCAATATTTAGTAATAAAAGGATTGATATCACCCGTTTAGGTCCGAGCTGCTTCAACCAACATTACTAACAGACAAATTCTAATTTCGGCTGGATTTATTCTGTGCTGTGTGTCATTTATCACCTGTCGAGGTTGAGTTTCTATTAAAGTCTTTTTGTTCAGGCATCACTTTGCCAGGAAGACCTCTTTCTGGCCCGGATAGTAGGGTCTTCCTGAGCAATGGGGTGGATCGAGATGAGTTTCAACTTCATGAGACACTTTACTGCATGATAATTGGGAGATCTGCTGTCACGCTTCGCTGACCTTTGCGTCGCGTGTGTGTTGAGTGAGCGTTTTCAAACTGCTTCTCTAAGAGCTTGACTCGGCTGCTAGGAGTGTTGAAGTGGGAAAGAAGCAGAGGATGCTTTCAGGTGCCCGATTCCAGTAGGTGCGCAACATGACAGAATGATAGAAATTTCAAGACCGTTCCCAATGATGACTATGCTTATCAGATGCTTTGTGGCTTCCCTGCGGAATGGGATACAGTGATTGAACGGCTGTATGCTCTAGACCAGCGGTTCTTAAACTTTCTCAAGTGGTGGACCGGTAAATGGTTTTTTCGTGGTGCTAGGGTCTGGCACCTTGGTAGATAACGTGAACCGGGTGGGGTTGGTGGGGGGGGGGGAGGAATTCAATTTACAACATAAATTTATATAGCGAAATCGAGGTTCTCCTCCCCCCACCCATCTACGGTTCACCATAACCACCATGGTGCTGATTTAAAGCAGAAATTTGTTCACAATGTATCGCATTTATTTATCAAATCTTTAAGATTAGAACATGGCAAGCATTTTAAATATTAGTTTGTTAACAAAATGCTTTTTACTTATTTTTAACATGCGCAGCTAATGCGATCGGACAAGTGAGCCTGTTTATATTTTGACAGCTTGTCAATCCGTGGCTCGTTCATGGATAATGCAACGCGTAGTGGAGAGCAACTGTCCAGTTTATTTCTATATTTTATCTTAGTGACACTCACGGCTGAGAAGCTAGTCTCGCATAAGTAGATCGATGGAAATAGGAGAAGCGATTTTATGGCAATGTCGGAAAGAACAGGGTATTCTGCTTTCACTTTTATACAGAAAGAAGCAAGTGATGATGCTGTGTAAAAAGTTATCTTCACTCCTTCAATGACTATGGCTAGTTAACTAGCCTCAGCTTTATAATTTATCGTAATTTCATGTGAGATTACAATAAATTATAAACAAACAAACATTAAATTTGTTTGTTTAAAATCAACCTGTAAAGAAATTTCGGTCGTTTTCGTCACCATGAATTTCGTTTGTTGTTGGTGTTATTGTGTTATTGTGTTGCTATATTATTCTGTATCGGGACCTGTGGTATTTGGCCACGGCTCCTGTAGAAATAAAATCAAATTCAAATTCGTCTTGTCGCTTACTAACCACTGGACTCTCTTTTAGATAAAAGCACATACAGCCTGGAGCGCACAAATGACAAGCTTGCAGTATGCCGGGGAAGAAGCGCGTGTTGCTACCTAATTGCAGCGAGTTACGTTATCGTTACCGATTGTAATTTTTGGCGGTATTGTTTCAACAACAATAGTATCATTACTTTCTCATTCACTTCTTAAATTAGAAGGATGAGTGTTTACCCGAATGTAAGAAAAACTAAAACTTGAATGAAAATTGTAGTAGTGGGCGTTTGTTTATCTGAGCGTTTACGGTCAGTTATGTATATTAGTAAAGGTGGTAGCCTTTACTGTAAGGCTTGACCTCGGTCTCCCATGTTAAAGTCGAAATTTCGATGCTTAATTTCTCCGCCATCTTTCAACATTTTCTACTGAAATTTGGTATGTAAGCTTTTACATACTTGGCCAACACGTGTACCAAATTTTATTAATTTCCGATTTGTCACATTAGAGATTTGGAATTGAGCTGGAATCGTGATTTTCATTTTTGTCTTATATGATGATGATGATCTTTGTGGGACACGTTTATAGAGTTCACTCTACAGACCAAACCGTTTGTCGTAGAAAGTTGGTTCTTAGCTCATTTTAAAGATCTACTTCCGGAGAAGTGTCCTTTATAGAAACAGAAATTTCGATCGGTGGTCTCGTTCCGGAGTTATGGGGCCCTGAACGATCTGTTTCATTGTTTTACATTGTTTTACACATTGTTTTTATGCAACAATGCCAATCAGCAAACGCCAGACGGAAAGCGTAAGCAAATGCTAACAATGCTGGTGAGACAACAATTTAACCGCGCATGGAGAGGAAGCATTATCCTTATTACTAATCGATTTATATGATTTTACGTCATTCTCCCGTGTTAAAGCTAAAGTGTCCTTTGTCCATTTGGCTTGCCGTCCTATATTACAAATACGGACAAAGCCGCTGATAGATAGCTGAGGACAAACCAACTTCCAAAAGAAAGACTTGCACTGAATGAGCGAGCAAAGCGAGCGAAATTCAGTGCATTTCCAACGAGTGCAGACAACTAGCTTGGTATGTCAAAGTATCACGAATTAGAAAACAAAAACGAGCTCGTTTGATGTTTAAGGTAAGGTTTAACTGATCCGAAGTCAAAACAGCAGAGTAACACAAATAAACTTTCGTGTAAGGTTTCACATACGGCAGTGTAACTGTACTGTTTAGTCCACGTGAAACCTTACTGCTGTATTCAACCATTAGGCACGTAAATAAAATAAAACCATGTCACAACTTTCAAAATTGTTGTAAGAATAATATAGTGCATAATATAGGCTACACACTCGCCTACTTTCGGGGATAAATTTTTCATCATTATTTTAGTCTGGTCGTCTCCTTTGTGTTCATCCTATTGATACATACACCAGTTTTTTTCTGATTTCATATTCAAGACTTTAGGACTGGTATTTCATTTTTATTATCAACGATATTTCGAGGACTTCAAGGAGTCGCACGAACCCTGATTTAGTTAATCTGTAGGCCTGTACTAAGCACACTAAAAGTATGGTTTTTACGATTTTTCAGCGAGAGTAGAATGAACCAATCAGACATATCGTGTTCTAAAGTAAAAACTGTAAAAACATGCTAATACAGCAGTAAGGTTTCACGTGGACTAAACAGTACAGGAACACTGCGGTATGTGAAACCTTACACGAAGGTTTATTTGTGTTACTTTGCTGTTTTGACTTCGGATCAGTTAAACCTTTCCTTAAGCATCAAACGAGCTCGTTTTTATTTCAAATATATATTTCGCTTAGGAGCAGAGCTAAAAGCATTGTTAAGGATCAGGATTAAACAGAGCTTCAACAATCAGTAAGAGGGTGCAGAGCGGGCTCATTCTTACGACGTAGCAAAGAAAAAAGCCGAGCGGCCGACAATTAGAACGGATATGCGCCCTAACAATTAGAAACAAACACTATTACTTCAATAATGCTGACTGTTACAGCCGGGTTGAAGCAGCGGGAATCAGCTAGGCTGACGTATGTTACGCCGGGAAACAACTAGTTTTTATTTTTTTTTATTTTGTCCAGGTGGCCACGGTCCGGCGCCCGACTGCTCGCAGACCGGCACTGGTCCGCGGACCACACTTTGAGAATTATACTATTTTAGGTTCTGGTTGGCCACTCGAAAAGCTGTATTTTATGATCGTTTTCAATCGCCTGTCACGCGTATGCACTAACGATGGCGGTGACTGGAATCTTGTACACGCATTGAGCCGCTGGCGTACACAATGTCTGCGGCGTTAGGCCTAATCCTAACTTTGGCTGTCGGTACGGTTTTTGCTACTGACAAGATACCTCTTACCGTTCTCTGAGAAAGTCCAGTGGCAATGCCGGCCTCTTGAATTTGTTGTTTCAGCATCCGTGTTGAGTACAGAGTCTTGATGTATTTGAAGACATTCCAAACAATCTTCTTAGCGTGTAAATTCAAAGGCTTTTCACGTTAGGAAAGCGATGAAGCGGGCGATACGGTAGCCATATTGGTTCGTCTGCTCGAAGAGAAATTTTACCAGGCATGATCAATCCATTTTCCAAAAATCGGAGCGAATGGCCAACCAGAATCTAAAATAGTATACTGCCCTAGATGACACACTCTTCATTCCGAAGACAATAAAGGAACAATTGCTGAATTAATACGAGCGATGTAACCCCACAAGAGCAGCCAGAATCAAGAATACCATGATTTCCATGTCTCACCAGCTCAGGGAAGAGGACCATGGAGCAAAGGAAGATACCAGAACGGGGGTCAAAGTCAAAGCCAGATTAGACAAGACTCAAAGAGCCCTCAACAAAACCATGATGTCAAACAGGGATTCATGTGCTGTTCATATGGAGGAGATAACCATTATGCTAGAAATCCGACTGAGAGAAGAGGTACATCCGACAGACATAGCAGTCCCGCGTCATGAAAATAGTAGCGAGGTCGAAGACCAGTGAACGCTGAAGCCTTATTTGCAAAAGCCTTAATCACAGCTGCAGCAGAACCGG
Source organism: Lithobius niger (assembly GCA_023313725.1). NCBI lineage: Eukaryota > Metazoa > Arthropoda > Chilopoda > Lithobiomorpha > Lithobiidae > Lithobius > Lithobius niger. The sequence goes on from JAHWFP010023921.1 coordinate 63,394, forward strand.
AATGGACCCTAGATACAGCCGCAACCCACCATTTCTGTAATCGGAGGGAATGGTTCTCCAAGTACCAGGAGAGTACTCTACGACCAGCGGTCTGAGATGAAGGAACGTCGAAAATATGTGGCGTGGGTGAAGTAACTTTGAAAGTGGCTAATGGAGTCAAAGATACTACTATAACTCTGTGGGACGTGTTATATGCACCAAATATAAGACGAAATTTGATATCATGTTTGAAGATTTTTAATAGAGGTCACCGTATTTCAACTGATGATAAGGGATTGGTCGTTCACAACTCAGTAGGACACATATATATGAAGGCACCAGTGCACGACCAGTTCTTGTGGTCTGAGGAAAGTAGCCAGAGAACCGACCAACAAGAACATGCACAAGCCGGGCATACGAACGAGTACCGACAATGCTACGTATGCATCGGTCGTCATGAAGGAATGCATACACATACCAGTTCTAACTCGTCAGAAGGACGCAGGTCAAGAAGCAGCAAGCCATGACGGGGAAACGAGACGTAGTGACATGCTCTTATGGCATGAGAAGCTTGGACCCATGGGCATTCCAGCGTTGAAGAAAATGGTTTTGGACGGGAATGTATTAGGAATAACCTCCTTATCTAAAGACAGTCCAGTTTGCGATGCTTGTCATCTTGGTAAATCGACCTGAACCTGACAAGCAGTATTGAGCGAAAGAAATGCCCAAGCACCTTTAGCCCTCATACATTCCAATGTGCAGAGAACTTTTTTCCTTCATCCTCTGTTTTTTTTGTCAATACGTGTAGCGCACGCTGGGGCCGTACTTGCATCGGGCCAATGTCCCACCGATATTGACCCAAACAGCGGCGCGTCCCTAGTCATTACACGCTCATGTCCTTCGAATGTGGACTTTCCCGTAGGTTCAGGTCACGAGGTACGCAGCGAGGTTGTCCATTTACAGCTACGCCCTACAATTATGGTAGCATTATGGTGGCATTTTAGTAGCATCAGTGCAATTATGACATTTTATTTTTGCAATTTGGTAACATTGGTAGAATCCGTTTGACACGCTTGCTGCTCCTAACGTTTTTTGCAACAAATTTTGCCGCAGAATTACGTAAATCTCTCACAACAGCTTCGACCTTTACGGTAAAATCGCCGATGTGAAACAGCCTTACAGTAATGGCAGTGTAACAATCGCCCAAATTCCGATATGATAGGAACTGTGGTGTTATGGCTTCACTTGCGTTTTGTGTCCTCCCGACAACGTTTTGCTGAGTCCCGTGGTGTTGTGCTCGGAAGAAAACTGCCGTGATTAGTCCCGCTATGTGCCTGCATTATTGTACTGTATTGCCTAATTTCCCCACATCAGGCTCGAGAAAATCCGCATCCCGTGTGAAGCCCCATGTCGTCTTTTGCTGAAACTTTAATTGGGACCTAACCTACCACAAGCTTTTCTTGTAGCCCCTCGGCGGTGAATACGTTGGACACTATCGAAGTATTACGTCCCTACGCCATACCCTAACTGTTTTCTGCATACACTCACAGTTGAAACACGTTTTTTTCGTCGTGTTAGCACAATATTTGTATACCCCTTTTGTATACTTTTTTATATTTCCACGCCGTTTACCAGAGATATATTATCTATACATGCCCTCTCGACAGTTGTCTTGATCATGGTATTTTGATTATGAATTAACGTAACTTACCAAAAACTTAGCAAAAGCTGGCATTTACACTTGTAAATATTGATCTTGCTACTGATATTTACCTTGCATGTTGATTCCTGATGTTGAATTGTGCTACTGATCTGTCCTATTGATTTGTGCTAATATTTGTGCAACAGTGTTTTATTATGCCGAGTGCTATTTGACAATGTCATCAGCTTATGCGTAATTTTGCAGTCGTAATTTACTTGCGTAATTTTTCTGCGTTTTTATACTCATTCTTTTGTGTCAACTTGCAGTTTGCGCGGTGCGCTACGGAAAATAACTTAGTTATCATTTCAAATCCAGCCGTCACTATTATGCCTTTCATTACCCCTCAGCCCTGTCTTACAGTGTTTTTCTATCTGTTAATGTAATTTTGCCGATTTGAAACCACGAAATGGAATTTGCGCCGCATTTGCGTTTTTCTCTGTCCAAAAACACGCTAGAACTATCCTTAACTTTGGGCTCTTGTTCATGGTACAGTGGCCTTTCCCCTCAAGTGCTTTTGTGTTGGGTTGCTATTTAATGTTACTTACATGTGTCCTATCAATTTTAGATTACTCTAATAATTGTTTTTTTCCATGTGGTTCATCAATTATCGCCGAAGGTGTTTTACCACATGTTTATGATTTCGGATTTTGACTTGGTTGTACATGTTTGCAATTTGTAAGGCTTTTTCTTTCCCTCGTGTTGTGTTGAGAAGAACCTCCTTTCCCCTTTGCCACTTCTTACTTTCTTCCCTCGTTGATTTTTGGGGGAATATCACGCCTTTTGATAGTTGTATTTCGTCGTCTCTTGCCTTTTCCGGTATTTTGACCTCATGGAGTCCACTGATTGATGTCGCTCATATCCCCATCTGTTGCTTGTGGATATTTTCCACTCAATTTCTCCCCTTTTTCTCACGTTTTCCGATAACCCTCATTTATCCCTGCCGGTGGCAGAGTTATTGGTTATCGCTTTATTGCCTTTATTGCTTTATTGGTAATGCCTTTATTGGTATACCATTGTTTGATTCTCTTGTTTTATCTTGTGCTCCCTCAATTACTGTTTACTCCGTCATGGCTTATGCCAACTGGCCTCATCCGGCTATAGCTGCTCCAACCGCCCAGGTTTACAAAGGAGTGGAAGTCCTGACTGAGGGCAATTATCAAATATGGGCACTCCGAATGCAGGGGTTCAAGGTAAAAAACGGATGGGAGACCGTTTTGGACCAACCTGCTCCTGGTGCTGGGGCTGATCCCGACGAGTTTGCGGCCTCCCAACGAAAGAATGGAGACTGCTTGTGTTTTTTCTTCCAAACCTTATCTCCTGCCATCCTGTATCAGTTCCAAGGAGTGACCAGCGCCCGAGATATTTGGGACACACTGCAAGACCAATATGGGCGGCAGCACCAAAACTATAGGGAGTTCCTGTACCGTCAATTTATTAGGACCAGGATCCTGCCCTCAAAGAGCATTCCGATGTTCATCACCAGGATGGTCGGCTTAAGCCAAGCTTGGGCAGCTGCCGGAAAAGTCATTAGTGAGCACGAAGTCTGTTTAGCCATATTAGATTGACTCGCCCGCCCGCAGTTTGACGCAACCAAGGAGTATTTTTACCACCAGGCGGCCTTGACGCTCCAGGGACTGCAAACTAGGCTTGCTCGTAAGCAAATTCTTCTGGAACAGGCTAGCCAGATGATCAATCCATACCCTTACGGGGGTACGTTGGTCACGGTCTACGTTTGTCAACCCATGTTCTACCCCGGGATGCCGGGTTTGCCTATTCCTCCAGTTTCACTCCCCTCTGCAGCCACCGCTTCCCATGCTGTTAGCTCAACCTCGTCTACTACACCTCATGGTGCTAATGTGGTCCAGCCTAGTGGTGTTGACCCTACTCGTTGTTGGTCCTGCGGCTCCGCGGATCATAGATTCGGGGACTGTAGCTTAATCCCGCGCAGCCATTGCGTTGGGCGTCACTGTGACCTATGTTACGGGCACAACCGTTCAAGATGTGGCAACACGAATGAGCCCGCCACGGGTCCAGATCCTGGCCCTCAACGTTGTAACCGACCGCTACCCGCGTCACCTAAGAGATGATATTTGAGAGGGTTCACCCGATGGCAACCTGAGAACTGTACCCATTCCTCTCAGCGAATCTTCCGATTAGATTCGGGCGCTGACTGCCATGTATTGAATACGAAGCCCAATGATGTCGACTTGTCAAGTTGTCAGGTAGTCAACCTGTGCCTTGTGACCTCTACTGGAATGGTGTAGGGATACTTGTTGGTGATGTGCAAGTCTCCACATTGAATCAGTTCGGCAAGCCATTCTCTCGACCGCTGCTCTTGCGTGAGTCTGCCCGAGTTGAGTCTGCCCGAGTGAACTATGTCTCCCTGGGTGCACTTGCGGAGTGCGGCTATGACATTCGTCATTCCCCAAGATGGTTGTTTGTGTATGGATCAAAGCCGTCGAAATGCATCTTCATTTTTCATCGACAAAACAACTTATATGACGCAACTGGTAAAATATTGCACCCGCAGGTTCCGAAACTTGACAATGAAAAGTGAACTGCAACTCTTCAGTCAGTCATGTGGAGTGCCATCCAGACATGTTGCATCGCCGCTATGGACATGCTCCCCATCTCAGAATAAAACGACTGCTGGTATCTGGTAGAGTAATTGGTCCCAAGTTGGTGGGAGAACCCTCCTCGATTTTTTCGGTGTGTGCTTCGGCAAGATGAAGAAGAAGCCTCACCCCCGATTATCCTTTCCCGTCACCACTCGGATGCTCGAGCAATGGGATTTGGATATTTCTGGCCCAAGCAATGTGCCCGGAATTGATGAAGAATTGTTCTTCCTCACAATTGTGGATGCGTTTACGAGACGGTACTTCGTCTTCCCACTCCTCTGCAAGAGCCTGGTACTCGATGTGTTCAGGGATCTTGTAACTCTTGCAGAGGCACAGACTGGTGAGAAGCTGCTGCGCGTCTCGACGGACAATGGTGGTGAGGTCTGTAGCCACCCCTTCGAGTCCTTCTGCCAATCCAAGGGAATACACCATGTGAAGAGCATGTTGTTTACCCCACAGCACAACCCGAGAGTTGAACGGACCCTTGCAGTTTTAAAGGTAATTGCTCGCTGTTTCTTGCAAGATTCGGGACTACCTGCACAGTTTTGGCCAGACGCAACTGTCACAGCTGCGGAGGCGCACAATAGTCTTGATGTCAAGTCGCTCCCCGGTGGAGAAATGCCTCTTGAGAAGTGGTCCAGCAGGGTGCCCCATATCACAATGCAACGACGTTTTGGATGCCTTGCGTATGCTCATGTAGAAAAGTCTTGTTGTTGGCCATACGACTCTACAGCAGTGTCTTGCGTTCATCTCTATTTTGACCATCAGCGGCGAAGATATAAACTTTTCAATATTGCTTCGCAACGCTATGCTTTTAGCATAAACGTCACGTTTTATGAGGATCACAAGGCTGCAACCTTCCTCTCTCCAAGCATGATGCCCCCTCGTGCTCAATTACATGGACAATGGACGGTTCCAATGCGTATCCCCAAGGAGCTCCCGACTCGTCAGATTCTGACGATGAGGCCACTCCGCGACCGCCTCAGCCTCAACAACCGCAACCTCAGCCTCCCGTCCCGCCGCCCTTGCCACCGTTGCAACAGCCATTGCCACCAAGGCCCCAAAGGTGTTCCCGATGGTTGCAGGGCCTGCCTCCGGTTATAGTAACCTCCTCGGTCACACGCCCGGAAATCATCGTTGACTCCAACGACGACATTGAGGAGACCTTCCAGTCTTCATAGTGCGATTTAATATTGATGATGTTTCGTCATGATGTGTTATTTTTAACTTAACACTACTAACATAGTTGTTAGAGGTTTTCTTCTATAATCAGGGTGTTTCGACTGGCACCCGTAACTAGTATTCTCCCTCAATATTTATACGCAAATCTTTGCTTAAGTATGTGTCTTGGTCTGTTTTGTCTGTACGAGGTGTGCGATCGATACCAACACTCTGCTACCCGTGCGGATTTACCCCTTCTCACGCCCACGAGGGGGGGGGGGAGGACAGCCAAGTTTTTTTTCCAAGTTTTGTTTGTTCATGCCATAAATTTATCCTGAAATTTGTCCTGATAACCCTGGAAACTGTAAAACTTGACGGTCCTTTTGTTGTCCGCGAGTATGGATCTTGTATTTTTCTCTTTTGTAACTCATGTTCCTATTGTAGTGTGACATTCCGCAAAAGCTATCAGCCCTCGTGGGGGAAATATGAGACAGTTTCGTCCCAGAGTGACTGGGGCTGTTGCCTTTGGCACTACTTCACTGCCCAACTTATTGTTTTAAGTACTGAATGCCTTTGCTGTATAATGTAACCTGAGTATCCATTGTTATGGTGTAGTGTTGGTGAGTGTTTGTACATTTGAGTATGACTATTGTCATGGTCTGGCTTACTAATTGTTGTTTGTTTTCTGTTCTCTTCTTCTCTTCCTCATCTTGTTTACCGGTTGGTAACCGCTCATGTTGGACGGAGTGTATCCATGTTTCTCCCAATTTTGGTCTAAGGAAGGAAACATAGAAACAACGTCGAAGGAAACGAATTCAAAACCAGTATTTATTGTTATATTTTCAAGATCGGAAATAATGTGCAGTGAATTTGGCGTAGTATGGTTTCCGAGGGAAAGCTTTTTAAGTACTGGAGCAATACATTTTGCTAGGGGTAGGTTCGGCGCTTTCTTACCGCTCGTAATAAGGTGCAGGGGATAGCCTATTTTGTGCGTCTTTATCTGTGGGAAAATGCAAGGTGGCACATGTTCCATTTTTTTGTAATTTTGAAGCACTTCAGGTGTCAGTTTTTTCTTATAAATGAGGGCTGAAATAAAAAGTTTGGCACAAAAATGTCGGACAATCGACTGAAGCGGGGGAGTGGGTACAAATTTCAAGTCTTTTTTAAGAAGGTTAGAAATGGGCCCATCTAACTGTAGTTCTGATAAATTATGAAGCCAGTCATTATTAGGAAACGTCTGGAAGTCGCTCGATGTGGCTTGGGAGTGGGGAGGATCGGTCTTTTTATTAATAATGTCTTGCTGGGAAGAAGCAAACTTGTGAATATGATTGTCGATGGGCGCCTAAATTTAAGTTCTAAGTTGGATTTGCCATGTTGGAAAACAGTGGTCGAAAGAAATGTGAGAGCAAGTATGCATTTTACAAAAATGGCTATTGTAAGACCGTTTTTTAAAGCCAGAATATTAATTGCGATGTTTTTTTTGCATTTGGTTAAGATCGGAATAATGCTGCGTAATAGTGGCTTGCAATTTAAGTAAAGAAGCTTTGTGATTAAGTTTTTCGGCTCTGGAATTTCGAAATCGGGTCTTTTTAGTAAAGGAAGGACGCAAAATCTGGTGAAAAATGCAAATACGGAAAAATCTGATTTTTTCTTTTAGGTAGGTAATTTTACAAGTAAGTTTTGCAAGAAAATAAAAATTCGAAAGAGATCGAGTGACACAAGCGGCTTAAGCCATTTGAAAATCGGGTGCATTGGCATAAACATGATACTCACAATGGCTCAAAAACAAGAGTGAAGAAAGGCAGCACAATTCAATTTAAAGTCAAAAAAAGGCCCAAAAATGTGCACAAAGAAGCAAAAAGACACAACGTTTCGGGGATATCATTCACCCCGTTTTCAAATGAAAAAAAAATCAGTTGAAAAGCATCGTACAACAAACAAAATTAAAAACATTGAAAAATCATGCTGTATGCAAGGCACAGGATGCTAAAATTTTCTAAAAACTTTTTGTAAAACCCTAAGCCATCCTGGTCGGAACAGGTAAGCAATAGGCTATGAGACAGAACGGCCTCGATCGCAGGCTCGAAGTGAGTAGCTAAGGCCATGGCCGCCTTATATACAGGAGCGTGAAGAGCGGTGGGGTGGTGGGGGAGTGGGGGGAGAAGTTACGTTTGGTACTGAGAAAGTCCAAGTTATTGTATTATTGGTACAGTCAGAGGCATTTCCAATGTTACATTCGCTGCCCTATGCTTCCCTGCTTGGCCAAGCTTCCCTGCTCGATAGTTATGTTCTATGTCATCGAAGTAGGAGGGGAGAGCTGCAGTGCGGAGTGTTGAGTGTTAGCATATTATTTACGTTTGTTGTTCCCTGGGCCCAGCATAAAGTATTAAACTGAGGTTTCTTTCCCCAGGCCCATAAACTTATTATTGGGGTGACCGAAAAGACCTTTATAATCTAAAGATTTTTTTTTTACTAGTGATAATATGGAGCCTTACCTTTTTTTTAACCATCACTCAGTAGGGGCAAGGTGGGTCCCGGGTTAATTTTACCCTTTGCTCCCCCCCCCCCTTTCCGCCGCAGCTGCCTTACAACCAGTGGTGTAGAGATAAACGAAATAATGTTGGAGGTAT